>JAMZAV010012595.1:0-13061 GCA_024449915.1 Sweltsa coloradensis | reverse complement strand
AATTTTTGTACTTGACCTATTTAAGGGATTAATCGGGTACATAAAATAATTTATTCAAACAATTTGTCATGTAACAATGGTTTTATTTTTTCTATAGCAAGCATAATTGACACGTTATATTCATGATGACTGCTTCCGTTATCTAACAACAAGCCCTAGTAGAATTTTTTCCACATTGTTCTTGTGATAACTTCGTTGAAAGTGAAGTTAAACCAATGCATTCTCCTTGATCCAACTGCGCAGCTCAGACACTCGGGTGTATACTGCTGCACGAGAGTTGCGCAGAGTACAACTATAGCCCCATGATGTGATGCCAATCAGCTGTTTGGCACCGCCAATCACTGCAACCTGTGGGCCTCCAGGCTCACCCTGGAAGTGATGCGAAGATTTTAGTATTCATTGATATTATAAATACTACTAGGGAAACGCCAAAGTCGTTGTTTGACGAGTGAGCGAGTCATGTGTTTAGTACCCGGGAACATCTGCATACGAGTTGATTGATGTATACCACTCTAGCCTATGATAGGCTAGGGAGTAGGGTGGGCCGAAAAACACAATTTTTTTTTTTTTTTAAGTCGTAATACCGCGGAAAAGTTGCGAATTGTGGAGACTAAAAAATTTAAAAAAAATTTTAAAAATCGGTTCATATCTTCCGGTCGCGCATGTGCTCTAAACTTTTCCAAAATTTTGAAAAATTCACATTTTTACGATAATTTTTAATATTTTTAACATAGAAGAAAATTTAAAATATGAAAAATTCGAGCTTTTACATTCGGGAAGAGGCTTATTTAAAAATGTTAAAAATTATCGTAAAAATGTGAATTTTTCAAAATTTTGGAAAAGTTTAGAGCACATGCGCGACCGGAAGATATGAACCGATTTTTAAATTTTTTTAAAAAAATTTTTAGTCTCCACAATTCGCAACTTTTCCGCGGTATTACAACTAAAAAAAAAAAAAAAAAAAAATCAAAATTTTCCAAATTTTGGAAAACTTTAGAGCACATGCGCGACCGGAAGATATGAACCGATTTTTAAATTTTTTTTTTAATTTTTTAGTCTCCACAATTCGCAACTTTTCCGCGGTATTACGACTTAAAAAAAAAAAAAATGTTGTTTTTCGGCCCACCCTACTAGGGAGGCCTCAGGTAGGGGGAAGAAATGGAATGATACCGGGTACTCAACACATGGCTCACTCACTCGTCTAACAAAGACTTGCGTTTTCCTACTTTTAATAAACAATACAAAACATTGTGAGAGCAAGTACTAGTACTGAGATGCGATTTGTTGCTAACACTGACTGAGTACACTGACCTACATATTCCAAAAAGCTTATTTGTACCATCTTAAAAAAAATCGCACATTAACATTATTTCAGAAAATTATTTTCCCTTATACTCAGAACGGAGACAAAGGTGTGTTGGAACAATAACAAAATACCATAGCTTAAAAAAAATTTGCACCTAGAACGCTCATTTTCTTATTGATCCAAAATTTGCATATAATAGGCAAAATGGAGCTTTTGTCCCATCAAAAAAATGTGTTTTTTTCTTTTTGAATTCATTCATTATCCAACTTCAGCCATTTTCCTTTGACTTTCAAAATATCGATAAGAGTGCTCTGGATAAGCCTTAAAAATTCAACGTCACTTGTGTGTAAAAAATACCACGACAATATTACCTCCCTCCGTAATTAAATTAGATGTAAAGTAGAAATAATAAAATCAAGAAGTGAGGACCCGGCGCCTCCACCAACAATGCTATTCTTACGGAGCTAAAACTTTTCTCGCCCTAAACGGCACCTCCACCAAAGCCATATAACTTTTGCTATTTAAATCATCTGTTTATTACAGAATACAGTTAATTTGACTTTATAGCGAGAGAATTAAGGACTGCGGTGTACATTTAATTAAAAATAATGACATAATAATGTGACCTGTTTTCAGTACACGTTCATTGGTTTCACTGGATGGGAAACCACGTTAATTTATTAGTTAACAGTTAGTGGTAGCTCCACCTACAAATGCAAGACTATTTCGGGTGTTTGCCGGTCGATATTGTTACAGATAGTTTTTTTTTTAAAGTTTCTGTGATTAATCAAATTGCGAATGCTAAGATTGAGCTCGATTAAATATCATTGGACACTCCCTCCAAACATCCTCACACACTATAACTCTCGTCTAACAACGACTTTGGCGTTTCCCTAGTTAGACGAGTGAGCGCAGCGAACGTAGTCTACAACGCTACTCGATCGGGCCTTGGTCGTGATTAATTCTGTGTGTTAAATGTTAAATGTATGTTAAATGTCTGTCTGTCCGGTCCCATACGGCCGAACGGCCAAATAGACTGAGCTGAAATTTTAATCAGACATCCATGACCAGGTAACTGAGAACTGCTAACAAAATGAGCACAATCTGTTGCGATTTAAACCTGCAAGAAATAAAAAACTGAAAAATACGTCGAAATGTATCGGAATTATTTTAACGACAATGGTTTTCATTTTGAAATAATATTTTTTGTTTGTAATTTACCTGGCTGTGAAATGCCGTGTCCAAGGTTAATCGAATGTTGGACGTCAAGGTACCCCCAAATTCCGCTCGTAGATTGAGTAAACCTTGCAATATTTTCACGTATTTCGTACTGGCTATGTTTTCCATAGTATTGTCACAGATGATGGACTTCACTGCGTTATATACATTTCAAAACATGTTAAATAATTTAAAAAATACAATCCAGTAATAACAAAATCTTTCCCGACTATTGAACCCACGTCTCCCACATTTCGGCTATAAGGGCGCTTTAGCCAACTCGACTAGGGAAACGCCAAGGTCGTTGTTAGACGAGTGAGAGAGTCATGTGTTGAGTACGCGGGAACATTTGCATTTAAGTTTGATTATAATATTCGTATAAATAATAGGGTATTTAAGTTTTGGTCATAGTTTTAGGCCATAATGCCTTTGAGTATAGAACCTTTGCTCCACTGTAGCCTATAGACCGTTAGGTGACTCTTAATCCCCGCCTCATTTCCCCCTCGAACTAATGCTACCATATGTTTTCTTAAAGGAAATTAATCGTTCTTTCTATTTCTGCCTGTTTTTTCAATTGGCAGCTGGAGCGTTTAGACGGTAGGGGTGTCCAAAGTCACATATGCAAATATATGTTAAAATATTTTTTTCTAATGCAAATTAATCTTCATTTTATAATTTGATTGCAAGACCTAACATCATACATGATGTCAAAACATAATTCACCTACTGATTTGCTATATGTACACACAGGGTTGTCCAAAAAGTCACAACATAGTATGAAACTTGTGGCGGCCATTCTTTCATCTGTACGTATCTAACCCCCTCGAACTTATAACAGTGTGTGTTTTCTCACAGTTGAAACTATGTTCTTCTCATGCATGCATGTTTGTCAGTAACATCTGAGGCGTTGAGACGGTAGGGGTGTCCAATGTCTCATAAGCAAACATATGTTCATGAACATATGTTTGCTTATGAGACATTGGACACCCCCAGTTCATATATTTTTCCTAGGTAAAGTTTCAAAATTCAAAATTTTGGACAACCCTGATAGAAATTATAATTCTTTGCTAGGCCCACATACAATACGTATTCTTAGACAGGTTTACTGATTTTAGTAACATTAACACATTTTTAGCACTTAAAAAAAAGTTGTATATTAGCAATAATATAAAACCCAGCATTTTGGACAGCCCTTGAATTGTTTTTGCATAATTTATTTTTTAAATTCAGTAGTTATTTCATTTTATGTATAAAATAAAGCTTTAATGCGGATTATGTCCAATCTTTAATGTTTAAGTGTATAAAACAGTAAAATCGATTATTATTAATTTTAGGCACCCCTTTACAAAAAGTGAAATCGCTTTTTTATTAAAAAATCAAAAATAATGTGTTTAATGATAATTAAAAATAATCTTTGAATTTTATCAAAACTTTGACCGTTATAGCAGGTCAAAGTTTCGCAACTTTCGACTTTGGACACCCCTGGAGGTCAAACGCCCCAGCTGCCAAGTGGCAAACAGGTGGATTATTAATCGTGATTTGTTTCTGAACAAAACTGCTAAAGTGAAAATTAGTTCGAGGGGGTGGGGAGGGTCGCTTCCTGAGCACCTAATGGTCTACTATGATAGGCTAGGGATGCCTATAAGGTAGGGGGAAGAAAAGGAATGTTACCGGGTACTCAACACATGGCTCACTTACTCGTCTAACAACGACTTTGGCGTTTCCCTAGTCTAGTTAGACGAGTGAGCGCAGCGAACGTAGTCTAAAACGCTACTCGATCGGGCCTTGGTCGTGATTAATTCTGTTAAATGTTAAATGTTAAATGTTAAATGTCTGTCTGTCCGGTCCCATACGGCCGAACGGCCAAATAGACTGAGCTGAAATTTTAAACAGACATCCGTGACCAGGTAACTGAGAACTGCTAACAAAATGAGCACAATCCGTTACGATTTAAACCTGCAAGAAATAAAAAAACTGAAAAATACGTTGAAATGTATGGAAATTATTTTAACGACAATGGTTTTATATTAATTAATTTGATTGTGAGTTAATATTTTTGGTTAAAACGCTTAATGACATTGTCGTCAGGCTCATCACCTGAAAAATCCACCCCACACAACTCGAAAAATAATTTCAATTGCTCTCACCAGAACGCAGCGCCAAGTATGTTACAGACAGATAGAGTTATTTTGAAAAGGGGACAAGTCAATCGACTTATCCAACTTGTTCCATTTTCACACATAATGAGAGTCTAGGAAAAATATGCAAGAATTTGATGCTAACACATTTTTGTCAAAACAGTGACTTACCCCCTTTTCAAAATAACTGATTCAATTATTGAGGACAATATGAAATACCTTCGGTGGTTGGCCCACCTTTTAACTAAAGATTTTGATGACGCCCTTTAGTCAATGCCCAATGGTCAAAATGTTTACTTAATCCGGCACAGAACCATTAATTTGTGTTTGAATTAAAGACTTTACCACCTTAATGTGTAAGATAGATGCCTACTAAACTAATAAAATTTTTAATAAAGCATATTAAAATACATTTTATCAAGTAAATATAAACTAAAACTTATATTGAAAGCTAATATAGTTGACCTGAGCATAAGTTAAAAATTCTTATTGCTCTTAGAACAATATTTTACTGTGTTTAAAAAAAACAATGTATTTATTTTTATTTATTTTATATGTTTCTCAATCAACAAACTTTTTAGTTGCAGTGTAACATGAGGAATCAAATATATAATATCTGTTGTTTTAGACTAGGATATAATAGCAACAACCCAGTCTGGATAGATTTATTCTAGAACTTTTTTCAACCTCTATATTTTCACCCTAAACATCTAAACCATGAGGTGGTTTACACTAATTACCCTCGTGGCTCAATGAGGAAAATGTTCATAATATTTCTACTTTTTTTGTTTGGACGTTAATATGCCATAAAAGCGACAGTTTGTATTAATTCCCCAAAATTATGTAAGATTAATATATAGGCCCTAAATTAAATTTAAAATAGTGATCTAGAATTTTTGTTAAATTTACTGTATTTTATGAGGCAAAGATTATCAAAGTTGGCACGAGCTCAAATACACAATCGTGAGTAGTTTTACTATTCTGATTGTTATTTACACAGGACCTTATTTAGCATGCCATTAGCCTTGACATTCACTTACGGTATATTACATAACTTGAAATATGAATGAAATTCATTTCAATTGCTGGATCAATGTATTATTATGATTTAAGGTACATAAAAGTACAGCGACCATTGAGCTCGAGATTGAAGACGATTGCAATGTTTTTTCCTCAACCAAATCATATAAAAGGTGGATGCAAAGGGCAGTAAGTAGGATTCACCTCCAGTTCTACCTTCTACTAAACATGATGAGCTGGATGCAAGCCTGTGTGGTGCTGGTGGTCGTTCTAGGGGTTTCTGCTGCTCCAACCAATATCACTACTTCCGAAGAAACTTTAAGTAAGTATCAACATTAATACTGCAGCCACCCTGCTAGTGTGTGCCTCGTTGGTCTTATGGTTAGATGTTCTGTTTCCAATGAAGAAGGTCAAGGGTTTGATTCTTGCTTTAGGTAGAAGTCTTAACCTTGTGATGTGGTCTCAAGTCCATTAGCTCTAGGCTTTTGACTTTGGAGCCGTCCGAGCAACGAGGCACATAATTAATAATTATAAGATTGTTCTGAATCAGCCTTGTTGATTTTGTCGCTATCCGCGGATAAAATCGTATTTAACTCGATTGATCGGTGTTTTATCTATAAAAATGCCGGTCTCTTTAGTTGGTCATTGTTCATTCGTCGATGGTGTTGGCGCCTACCGGGTTGGATTGGTCGGCTTCAAATGAAACTAGGAAAACGCCAGAGTCGTTGCTGGACGAGTGAACAAGTCCCCGAGGACATTTCGATTTATTTCAATTTTTTGTAGTTTGGACCCCCCAAATATATTTGTTTTTAAAACGGCAGCCAAGCTCTCCTTCAAAAGTCTTCGGCTGTGAATGTTGTGAGATATAGAAGTTGAGCCAAGCATTTCATTCTTTTTTCCTTGATTCGCATTGAAAAGAAGTTAGACATTTCGCATGTTCACGAGCGCCAAGCCAACCATTTTCCTGGTAAAAAAAGTAAAAGATTTAAACTTAAAATCATAAAAAAATTACTTGGCCATTGAATTTGGTTCATAACGAGAACTCTTAAAAGTCGATGGCCAAATTATTTATTTTATGATTTTGAGTTTAAAATTTTTACTTTTTTACCATGAAAATGGTTTGCTTGGCGCTCGTCAACTTGCGAAATGTCTTACTTCTTTTCAATGCGAAACTAGGGAGAATGAATGAAATGCTTAGCTCAACTTCTATATCTCACGACATTCACAGCCGAAGACTTTTGAAGGAGAGCTTGGATGCCGTTTTTTTAATTTTTGTATTTGGGGGGGGGGGATCTCACATCTTTTGTTTGCTGTTTGTTTCCTATCAAGGCTAAAATATTTGTAAACGATAATTTAAAAAAGCGGGAACTTTCAAATATAATTTTCATCTAAATTGCTCGAATGTACGGCTTAGACGGAGTTTGATTCACTTTCTAAATTCGTGACTAGATATCAATATGTCGGATAAAGCAACAACGAAATTTGCTTGCATGCTTTAGCATGCAGTAGATACAGAGCCATTTAAAACAGATTGTCTAAAAACAAAAGCTACCATCTTTTGTTTTTGTTTACAATCTCTTGTTGGCAATATACAATGCTTTTTATTACATTTACTATGGTTAATGTCGTCTTGTAACGAAAAGTGCATGATTATTTTTTCGAATAAAACTTTATGATGGTTAAGAGCATGTTTAGTTATGGTTTTACAAATTACTACGCCTTAGTAATTACGTGTTTTGATAAATATCCAAAACTTTGATCTTCTCCCGTCCCTGTTACCCGATGTTGGTTTTGAAAGCAAAATGCATTTGGTCCCCTCACATACATACATACATACATACATACATACATACATACATACATACATACATACATACATACATACATACATACATACATACATACATACATACATACATACTACATACATACATCATACATACATACATCCCATACATAATACATTAAAAATTACATACATACATACATACATACATACATACATACATACATACATACATACATACATACATCTACATAACATTACATACATACATACATACATACATACATACATACATACTTTACATACATATACATACATACTACATACATACATACATACATGTCATACATACATACATATACATACAATACATACATACATACATACATACATACATACATACATACATACATACATACATACATACATACATACATACATACATACATTCATACATAAATGCTTAACTTTAACTGCTTTACATCACTCTTTATTAAACGGTTTAAGAATTACAAATCACGTAACTTGTGCGATATTACTTTTCCAAGTTTGATAAAAAATGGTATAACGTGAAATATCCAGTGGCTTGTCTTTGTTTGTTTCTTGTTATTTCACTCTATATCACAATGTTATTGCAAATAGTAACTGTTGGTTTAAAAAGATGGTAACATAACAAGCTCATGGCATGTTGAAAATAAGTCAGCGTTAGACAATTTTTATATAATGAAAATAGTTTTATCACTGGAGTTTCCCCAAACTGAATGTTTTTTTTTTGTGTGATTTATTTAATGTGATGTCAGTGACGATCTTTAAAAATATAACATGCATATTATTTCAAGATATGGTATGATTAACCAGTATTATTAGCACATGGGCGTGTTCAAAAATTATAAAATTATTTCTTGTAGATTATTTGGATTTGGATGGAAGGATCGTTGGCGGAGCACAGGACTCCATTTCAAAATACCCATTCCAGGTAAGATAAACTTCTTGACATTAATTAGCCATAATTCCAGATGTGTAGTCTTTATAATACTAGGAAAACGCTTAAATCCCGCCGCGTTGTTGGATGAGCGTAATTGGTGTATTGAGCTGCCATGTGTTATGCGGATTTTCTGTTGTTCTGTGAAAAAATCATTACCAAGTTGAAGATTTTTTAAACATTAATTTAAAGTTAATTTTTAATTTTTTTAGTTAATCGTAATTTAAAAAAAGAAAAAAATCGTAAAATTGCGATTTTCATAAGAAATAATTTTTCGATTACGCTCAAATTTCACACGAATATCTTAATTCATAAAATTATGGTTCTGTGAAAAAATCATAACAATCGGATAAAGCATGTAGGTGTTATAAGAAGAAGAAATTTTCCAAATATCGAAAAAAATCGTAAAATTGCGATTTTAAAGAGAAATAATTTTTGATTGCGCTCAAAAACGTGGCAGTTCTAAGTTCAAAGATTTCGAAGGCCTCAATAAAATTTTGTTGTGTCGCGAATTCACTTAATTGATTTGTAGATCAATAATCAATCAAATCAACCAATTGATTTCTAACACCTTTTGTGGAAACTTCTTGCCTAACTGTAATGTAGAAGGAGTTGATTGGAAATGCGGGTTACTTTAGAATCATTTAACACTGATTCTCAATAAACAGTTTTATTATAAAATAACTAAGTTACTTACAAAACACAAGCCCTAACATTTCCAGCTCCTGCTTATCACCTCTGTACTCGATGGAATTCAGATTAAGAGAGAGATCAAGATGGTTGACAATGAGGGGAAGTGATGAGGTGTTATTCTCCTGCTCACTTCCATATATGGTCATGTCCTTGCATCAATGGCTGGGATTGGTTATATTGGCCATCACTATTGTCTATAGTGGTGACCTGGACTAGAGGCTAATGCATTAAATTGGCACCTCTAGCCTCGTCTGTTTTGTCGTTAGACTGCTGACTAAGGGCTTTTCTCAAGATAACAGAGCTGTGAGCTTCACTGAGATGCACACTTTAAGACTAGGTACATTTTAACATTAGAAATGCTTTTGTCCTTGGACAGGTACTATATTTTGTATTTTATAGGCCTTGCCAAAACCAATACATATTGATGCTGAACATAAACAGTAAATCCCATAACTGATGAATGATTAGGCCACTGTATTGAGTGCTAATCAATACGTGTACTATAATCAATCAATCGATTATCGATTGTAATCAATCAATCGATTATCGATTTTAATCAATCAATCGATTATTGATTATTATTGATTATTGATGGAAATCAATCAATCGATTATTGATTGATTCCAAACCACATCACAATTTCATCGCAATTGGAGTATCGGTATAGCCGGAATCGTGCGGACAAACACACAAAAATACAAAAAAAATAAAAAAATAAAAAAAAACATTCCGGATGTTTTTCTCCAGTGTAGTGAAATGGAATCTTCGCTTCGCTCGCTACGCTCGCTACGTTCATCCACTTATGTTATGGTGCGTTATTATCATCAAAGTCGAATATCGATTCGTCTCGCCATCTTGACGCTTGACGCATTCCTGCTTTTCCGTCTACACTTTTGTATATCTCAAGTTTGTTTTAATTATTTTTACCACATTTTTCTTTCTATCTATCACTTTAGCGTTTCGTCTTAAACGTTTGGCAAAATTTTTAAAAAGTAGAAATTATATAACTTATTCGTATAAATTGTATTTTTCAGGGAAAATAAACTCAAAATATAAACAAATTATCCTTGGTTTCTAAAATGTTATTGTCCATAAAAACTTAATGTTGCTAGGTGAAATAATTAATTCACAAATACCAATTATAATTGGATGAGCGTAGCGAGCGAAGCGACGATTCCATTTCACTACACTTGAGTTCAGTTCAATCGCTAACACTTTTGTGATTCGGTTAAAGTCGGTTTGTATACATTATCAGTTTCGTAAAAACGGTACATTTACGAACTTTCAGAAACTCAAGTTCTTTTAGTTCTCCTGAACCATTTAATAAAGTTGAATTATACCACTCATCCGTAACACCACATCAGAACTAAATTGTAAAAAGTTAAAATTGAATATATCTTTTCTTTCCCTACAGTTGTCGATGCAAGTCAACTCGCAGCATATCTGCGGCGCTTCCATCATCAGCACGACGTGGGCGGTAACGGCAGCTCACTGCATTATCTACCCGGTTCAATCACTACGCTGAGAGCGGGCAGTAGTGACAAAACTAAGGGGGGTGTAGTCACGAAAGTGTCACAGATCATTCGCCATGAACAATACAACATTCGAACTTTTCTGGACTACGATATCGCACTATTGAAGGTAGGTATATAAATATGTGTTTTTTTGTTTTATATATTTATGAAATTTTATTGATCAAATCCATATTTTTGCCACGTGTTCTATACTGAATTTTTAAACGGAGTTCTTAAAACGTAAGTTAAATACTCATGTATTATCGAACACGAATGACCAAAGAATTCTTAAACCTTAGATTAATGAAAGAGGGTCTTGAATATCACAGGATTTTTTTTTTTTTTTTTTTGGGGGGGGGGCGTTATGTTCCTGTCAGGTATTATAGTAAAATTTTGAGACAAAAGTGGAAACACCGATTTTTTTTTGACAAAAAAATAGTTCATCGTACGATATTTCACAAAATTGTTTTTCCTCATAAGGAGGTGGAAGTCCATGATGAGTAGAAATAATATTTAAAAAAATTGTCGTTTAAAATTAAGTGTAGCACCATGCTCAGTGTTACCACGTTTGACCCAAAATGTTCATATTAGGCCGCTCCGTGATCGCTTTTTACAGTTGCGTTGATGGATGAGCTTTTTTGGTTGACTATTTCTGTCCAATGATTACTAAGTTTTTTGTATTCGTGGGATCTCATTACTTTTTCAAGTTCAATTGCAAAATTATTTTTGTTAAATTGGGATAATTTTTATTAAGTAGTATTAATTGCGATGGTAATACCAATTAACAATAGAATTTACATATCTCTAGGCCCAAAGACTTTCTTTTTGTACGCATTGTAGGTGATTGTTGTTAAGTTTCTAGTTACTTGCTAACTAGGGAAACGCCAAAGTCGTTGATAAACGAGTGAGTTAGCCATGTGTTGAGTACCCGGGAACATTCCCTTTCCTCCCCTATAGGCCTACCTAAGGCTGGATCTAGCCCAGTATGGGGAATGATACCGGGTACTTAACACATGGCTCACTCACTCGTCTATCATCGACTTTGGCGTTTCCCTAGTATAACCATTGCACAAACATTTGTGGCCACAGACCCTTGTTCAATAGATACCCATAGTCTAGTGTGTTCGCAACAAAAAAGGCAAATATGTGGCTATTTGTGATACAAGCAAGCCGTTTTGCACAAGTGTTACACTTAAAAATTGAAACATTTTGACCCGCAGCTCATAATGATTTGAGTATGTGGGGGGCGCGTGGGGGGTATTTTAAAAAAAGGGGGGGGTGAATTATTTTAAACAATTTGGAAGTCGATATGTACAATAAGGGTGTCATTTTCACATATTTTGAGGTCGACAAATTTAATGCTGATAATTTAAACTTTGTAAGAGCAACCATTTAGGCTCCAAGGGCGCCATATTGGAAAACGGCCCCCACATACACAATAGTTACTAAAGCACGTTACTTGGCCTTCATTGGTATCAATTCTGACTAAATCGTACTCGCTGAACACGCCTGTGACTCTAGATTCGCGATAGGGCAATCAACATTCCCGGAATGCCGCCATTTTGAATATTACAGGTGTCCGAGATGTGGTCAAAGGGTCAAAGGGTCTAGGCTATTTGTGATACAAGCAAGCCGTTTTGCACAAGTGTTACACTTAAAAATTGAAACATTGATTGAAACAATGAAACGATTGAACAACCAGGCTAAATGGAACGGCCAGCTAGTGTGCGACTCCTAGACTTAGTATAGATACTGCCTTGTGAGTATCTCGGTGCGAAAGGTTTCAAAAGGTTGTCCTTCTTTTTTACTTATTTGAAAGGAATTGAACTGTTCAATCATCACGTTCACTTTCGGAAGGCATTGTTCTTCGAACTTGCATAGAACTGCTTTGTACTTGTCACGGTCTTCCTCGTTTTCATACGTGAAATTTTCATAAATTTGCCGTGCATCAGGGCCTTACAAATTTATTAGCATTGCAATTTTCCTTCCATCCGGTTTTGTACTGTGCCCTGTGGCTTTTAAATACGTTTCGAAATCTGCTTTCCAAACTCTCCGTGGAACATTTGGATAATCTCTGATTTTTAACGGTGTAGGTACGTGAAACCCTTCCTTGTTGTATGGTTGTCCGTTTCAACCTAGCTTTCGAGGCGTGGTAGTGTATTTTACACGTAATTTTTAGCACAATTATTATAATTCACTAAAACTTACTCTCGATCTGACTGGCACCATTTATTATTAAGTTACATCACTATTGTAGTGGTTGGATGACAAGGATTAGTAGGTCGGAGTAATAAGGACACTCGACCTATAAGGCCACTCGCCTGTATCTTCGTTGCTAGTGAATATTTTTTTACGATTCCCCCTTTAGAGTGTATAGCTATTCCATCTGACCACAACGGTGAAA
>JAMZAV010012594.1:0-18167 GCA_024449915.1 Sweltsa coloradensis | reverse complement strand
AATTTTTATACTTTAGGCATAGGCCAAGTAATTTCCTAATTACATCGAGGTTTATGATGGTTTGGGTTTCCCTATATGGATTTTCGGTAGAATTATTACATTACAATGCTAAGAAAACGTACAGGGTTCACTCACGGCATGCTGACGACTACGTCACTTGAAATAAAACCTCTGCAAAGTCAGCAATGTACATCCGAACCAAAACACATTTCACAAAGGGGGAATTGTAAAGCTGATTAGAGCAAATTGTGTTAGTAACTTTTGTATTGGCCGAGTGACTGTACTTAGAATGTAAAACGCATACCTATAAGCATATGTAAACCAGGAAATAAAGGGGGAACTATGCTATTTCCCCTCTACCGTTTGTGTGCAAAACGGTCTCTCTCTTATCTCGCCCACCATGTAGAATGGAAGGTTTGCAGGTTTAGGCAATAAGTGTGCGGATTTAACATCATATTATGTAGTGTTCTATGTGTATTTTATTAAACAGTGTTAGTTTTAATCATTGAGTTATGATTCTAACGTAGAACCTTCATAATCCTCCTCAAAACAGTACTCCCTCAGGGTAAATAGTCTAACAGTGTCCCGATATTTATTGATCAGTATTGACTATTGATCGACTGATTGGTAACTATCGGCGGACATTGCATTTGGTGGCAGCTAGCTATCTTTACATTCGGTGGCAGCTAGCGATCACTACAAGTACTTGCCAGAAGGCAATTTTATTATAATAATTATGTAATTCTGTATCAATTAAACAAAGAAGGGTTTACGTTAATGTGATTAGATATTAAGGATTTGACAACAGAGCTCTTAGGTAGGATAATATTGAATTTTGTATCGCCCATATCAACTGTTCAATAGTGAACGAGAAATTGTGAAACTTAACAAATCTATTATTGTAGTAAATGAACCCAAATCCTTGATGCCAATTAGTATCATTTAAGCATTGTTACCGGGGACTTCCGTCAGCCGGAGGAAGGAACCCAGAACGCCAGAGGAAGGTAGGACAATAGGTTCTTAGGTTTATTGTTCTGACTGAGCTAGACAAATATTCAAAGTAATTTAGTAAATACCTATACCTAGCAGGGCACCAAGAGGATAGCGTATGTTACAATACTTTGTTTATTGTGGAGACATTCCATGGACATACACCAATTATAAAGTATGTCCAATGTATATCCTACGCAAAATCTACATAAACCAAAAAATAAGTTTACTCCGTTCGTAAGTATACACTATGTATATTTTGGAAACATGCCATTGCACATACACCGATTTTATTGTAAGTCCCCTGTTTATCCTGCGTATATTGTCATAAATAACAGAGTGTAACTGCTAATAGATGAGAATTAGCGGTAGGCTTATATCTGGGGCGTAGCTAGTTGATGTTGATTGTTACACTCACCATTCAGTGACCAGGAAAAACTGATAGGTGGTTCCAGGAGTGGATAGAGTTTGGTTCGAACATAATTAAACACCCGATTCAACCAAAGAGACACACTGTATTTTCTGCATTAAAACCCACTCTGGTCATCAGCTCTTCTATGCACGGCTAAACGTGGAACGTGGATTCAAAACCCCCTTAACACATGATTCATAGGATAACGTGAGCTCTTGGCTTACCCCCACCCTATACCCTGGTTATGGAGGAGTCGTTAGGGCCTTTAGGCCTCCCTGGCTGGATGTCGACGGTTTTTAGCGGGGACGTCGGTGGTCGGGGGGTGGGGGAACGGGGGGGGGGGTGGCGTCGGAGAGCGTCAAAAAGGAGCTTCACGAGCGAACACGCCGGTGGGCGTCGGGGGTCGTCGGTTTGGTTTTTGGGCAGACGTCGGTGCGTGTCAAAGGTCTATATGTTCGTCTTCTCAGTTTGCGTTTCCCCTTGGAGTTTCTAAAAGGGGAAACACCTAGTACGGTGAAAATTTGGGACTCGCTTGTTTTTGGGTCCTCGGATGGGGCCTGAAGACACCTGGGTCTTCATGCAAGCCCAAATCCAACCCCCATCCGCTGGGCCCTTAGCCACCACCAACCCTCGCCCCCCTTTCCAGACCCCTGGGCCCCTCTCCCCTCCCATGAGGTCAAGCCCCAAAAGTAAGCACCCCTCTCCGTCCCTCCTGGTTTCCCCTTTGTTGGCCCCAAACACGTGTCTTCCCCTAACTCCCACCATGTCTTCAAGAGTTAGGTATGGAAACTCCCCTCCTGGGCCTCATTAAAACCCTTTGGTCAAATTTGTTTTAAACCCTACGTTCCCCTTTTTCCCAAAAAAACAACAAAAACGTCAACTGTTTAATTATCCCCCAAACGTTTAATAGTCCCAACCCCCCAAAGTAGAAACCCAAAAACATTCGTTGCTTTACAGAGATTGCGACAGGCGACAACCATAACACCAGGCGAATAAAAACACCTTAGGGGTTTAAATAGTAACAAGGGAAAAACCTACCCGTTAACAGGAAACCCCCCCGGGTTTCCATTTCCAAATGTTTCGACTCGATCTTTAAAATAAAAAAGGGGCCCTTCTCAAGGAATTATTCCCCAAGCGCAATCTCCACCCTTCCCTGCCCCAGATTTTCCCTTCATCCTCTTGAACCCTTTTCCCCGCTACTTTTTCATCTTCCGAAGTATCCTCCATGAAGAATAAACCCAGCTCAATCCCCCCAAATCCCGACACGCACAAACCTCCAATACCATCCCAAAGGATAACTATAGCAAAATCTAGTTGATAAAAACTACAAAAAAAAAACAAGATAGAAAAAAAAAAAAATTTTTAAAATTTCCCACTTTCCTCTCGAAAACCACAGCCAAAATTTTAACCTTTGACATAAATATGAAAAAAAGAAAAAAAAAAAACCTCTGACTCCACCTGACAGAAAACTTTCCTAGGCAAGCGAACCTCTTTTAGGTCAGATCAAAAAACCATTTCGCTTACCCCTGAAAAATTTCGAAAATTTAAAAATAACACGGGCAAGCCAAGAAAAAAACAAAACAGAATAAAAGTTATTTTTTAAAATTGCCTGTGCATACAACCATAAAAAAAAAAACAATCACAAAAATTAAAATCTACTGTCTTTGCTAAGAAAATTTCATTTTTTAAAATCTCTTTTTTAAAATTTCCCTTATAAATGAAATAAATGACAGTGGTCCCAACAGTGTGGACGTTTTCCAGGAAAATTTCCCCCGGGGGACTCGCCAAAAATTGCGGGGCAAGTATGCAGCCCCTCGTGACAAGAGCCAAAACATGTAAGAAGCAAGGCACCCAAAAATACAAAAAAGGAAAAACAAATTTAGAACAGAAATGTATACCAAGATACGTAGCAATCGTTCGATTAACAGCTCTTCAATCATAAAAAATAACAAGGCGACGCGACACCACGCCAAGCCCTTTCCCACGGGCTTGCAAAACATTCCCACTCAGCATTAAAACCTTTCCACTTTTATTCACTGAATTTAAAAAAATCTTTCAAAAAAAAAAAACCCAAAGTTACTTGCTACTTATAAAACTTTCCCTGAAAAGTTTAAAACAAATTTAAAATGAAATTAATCTTTGAAAATTTACTCAAACATTTAAATTTTTATAGAAAAAAAAATAATATAAAAAAAAAAAAAAATTTTATTAAAAAAATTTCCCTTTATTCAAATTACACAAAGAAAAACCCATAAACAAAAGGGATGCTCCCAAAAATTACTTGTACGGAGAAGGAATTAAAAACCCAAAGTATCCCCCGTGTCGTACCGCCATAATTAAAACAAGTATGACCTCAATGCATTACAGTTTTGCTCGGCAAAAAACCATGGCCCAGACACCCACACTAAAAAAATGAAAACATCCAAAAAACAAAACGCCAAAAAGTTTGTGTTCATTTTTTAATTATTTAAACATTTTTGATCCCCCACCCGTTAAATAAAATTTTACCCAATTTGACAAAAAACTATGGGGGGCCTAATAGAAAAAATAAAAAAATAAAAAACCCACAGCATTTTTAAAAATTTTCAAACTAAGACCATGATGATGCCCCGAAGCTCCCAAAATAAGCCAGTAACCACCCCCTTCCTAACCAAACCAGCGCTTAACCTTTACTATAAAGAAAAAAAAATAGAAAAAAACAGGGGGTTTGTCCTAGGGTTCCCTAAAAAAATTTTACACTAAAAGTACAAATCAATAATATACAACATATTTATTTTTACAAAAAAAAAAAACTAGTTGATCAACGACGTCACGAAAATGAAGGGAAAAAATTTAAAAAACAACTTATTCAAAACCCTTTAAAAAAACCCATCGGGAACCCCCCCAAAAAATAAAACCCCACGAAAGTCCCCAACCTTACCCAAAACCACCAAAAAATCTAGGGTTTAGCCCCCACTTTACATACTTTACCCCCCTACTGCCCCACGCTTCACCGGGACAACATCAAATAGCAGGGGACAAAAACTGGGCAAGACAGAGCCCCAAAATGGACGGACCCCCATGCCAAAATTCAAAAAACCCAGTGGGCCCAACCAGTATAAACAAGTATACTGTCCCCCCACTGTGTAAACCTTTTACGCTAGCATGTCCCCCTAGAACTACTATTACACTGCAAACCTTAAAGGGTTTTTTAAACCAGCCAGGAAAAAACAAAATTTAAACCCTTAGCCAGGTTTACGTAAGAAACCATCTAAAAAAATTTTAAAAATTTAAAAAACCCGTTATTTTTCCAAAAAACCCAAAAAACCCTTTTCCAAGAAAAAACCATGTTTATGCACCTAGCAAAACGTTTTCCATTTTTGGCCCAATAGCAGCCGCCCAATCCGCACGGCAATCCCCAGAAAAAACAATACCACGTGCCCTCCCTGGGTAGTCACCCCTATAGGCACCTACCCAGGGGAAACGCAAAAACATATTTTCCCGGGGGCCATAAACCCAAAAGACCCCCAAATATCACACCGAACCTTTCAAATTTCCCCCCCCCCGGAAACCATGGCCCCCACAATTGCCTTGACTATTCATATGAGTGACCTTTCCAAGCTAATCTCATAGAACAAAACCAAAAAATTCCCCGTGGCCAAAGGGACATTCTGGACCTTTCACTAAAAATCGAGATTATTTTCACCAGATTTTATAAAAAAAAATATCCCCCGGGTTTAAAAAATCACAAATAGAAAAAACAATCCCGGAATAAACCCAAACAACATCTAAGACCAAAAAATGATAGTACCTAACATAGTAAAAAAAAATACCATCGATAATCAAAACAACTCGATTCCCAAAAAATTTAACAATATTATTCTAAATCTAAGCAATGGGCCACCCCATGACCTCAGGGGGCTGGTTTTATGAAACAAAAAACACTCGAACGTAGTAACTCGAAAAGTGCGAAAAGCCTTTGATCAAAAGCAAAGCAATTTACACGTCCTTTCAACATCAACAGAACTGCGCCCGCCGGCCCGAGGGCAATCCCCCCGTTCCCAAATAGCGACAGCAATCCAGCCCGTGAAAAAAAATAAAATAGGGTCAAAAAAACTTTGAACCCAAAATGAAGTAAAATAATTCTTAAATTTTCCCCCTACCGTCTGGGCCTCCCCCAACAAAAAAAGAAAGGGCGAAAAAAAAAACTGAAATACATACCGAACGTACAAACCCTTCTAACCTTTTTTACACGTACAGGGTGCCTTTAACGGTTTCCACCCAAACAGAACTAAAAACAGGGAGTACCCCCCATGCCTAAAAAAAAACGGGGGGCGCCCCAGCACCGCGGTCTCTAGACCCCAACACGGCCGGCCGCCCAGCCGCCCCCCCCCCCCCGGCCCGCGCACCGACCAAAACAGGGGGCCAATTTCGGGCCCCCTACAGCAAAAAAATTGGCCCCCCCATCCCCGGTTTTCGTCCCAAAAAAATCCCAGCAGAAGTTACTTTAATCGAAAACAAAAAAACGTCGCCCTATCAAAAAATCCTAGCCTCTGCAATTTTGCTCAACATTTAAAAATAATCAACCCATGCAAACGTCGACCCAAAAAAAAAAAACCCCAGAAGTTTACCCCTTTAATAAATTTTTAATTTTCCCAATAATTAAAAAAAACAACACATTCCCAATCAACCATTTGGGCAACCCATTCAACAATCAAACTAATTTCCCAAATAATTAACCATTTTTTAACCTTTACCAAAACACTAGAGACACACCAAAAACAGATCCCGGGGCCCGCCCCCATGCATAAATAACCCAGTGTAATGCTAAAAGTTTATGAATTAGCGGTAGCTAAAATCTTTGGGGGGTAGCTAGTTTGATGTTTATTTTTTACATCATCATTTAGGACCAGGAAAGCTGATAGGGGGTTCCAGGATGTGGTTAGAGTTTGGTTTAACATAATTTTTAAAAAAACCGGGTTCAACCAAAGAGACACACTGTATTTTTCCCGCATTTAAAACCCCCCCCTTGGTCATCAGTTTTAAAGCACGGCTATCGGGGAAAGTGGATTCAAAACCCCACACTTGATAATTTGGATAAGGGGGAGCTCTTGGCTTACCCTCACCTATACCCTGGTATGGAGGAGTCGTTACGGCCGTAGGGCTCCCTGGGGATGTCCCAGGGTTTTAGCGGGGCCCTCGGTGGTGGCGGTGGAAACGACGGGGGGGTAGGCGTCGGAGGGTCGAAGAGCGTCAGCGAGGAACCGTGGTTTGGGCGTCGGTGGTCGTCGGGGGGTGTTGGGAGAAGTCGGTGCGTTTTCAAAGGGCTTATAGTTTTGCTTTTCAGTTTGCGATACCCCTTTTGGGAGTTTCCCAATAGGGGGAAAACCCAGTTCCCGGTGATAATCGACTCCTTGGGGGTTTGGGCCTCGGATCGGGTGAAGACACCCCAGTCTTCATGCAAGCCCAAAAAAAAAACCAAAATCCCCATTTTCCCCTCGTCCCTTAGCCCCCCACCAAGCCCTCGAACTCCGACCCCCCGCACCCCACCTCCCCTTAGGTTTAAGTCCTAGTCAGCACCCCCCCCTCTCGTCCCCCCCTTTTTGGGTTCCTCCCATGTCTGGTCGCCAAAAAACGTGTTTCTCCTAACTCCCACCATCGGCCCTTAAAAAGGGTTTGGGTTTTTGGAAAACTCCCCTCCGGTCCCCATTTAAAATTCCTTTTCAACTTGTTTTAAAACGTTTGCATTCTTCCAAAAAAAAAAAACGAAAAGTAAACTGTTTAATTTATTTTTTGGCCCCCCAAAAAAAAAAAAAAAAGGGTTTTCCTAGTCCCACCTTTTCCCAAGTAAGCAACCAAAAAAATTCGTTTCTTTCAGAGATTGCGACAGGCACAAAACCCTAACACCAGGCGAATGGGAAAACCCTCCTTATGGTAAAACAGTAAAAAAGGGTAAAATACCCCGTTACATGACAAATTTTTAAAATAAACCCCAAAAATTCAGTCTACTCCGTTTTTGAAAAATATTTACTTGTATATTGAGCCAAAAAATTCCCCTAACATTACACCGGCTTTGGTTTGGGTTCCCTAAAAAATCCTACATATGTTCAATTTTAGACAAAAAATTCCGGCTACCCCCGTTCCAAAAATACTGATTCTATAGGGTTTAGTAAACCATGCATGAAAAACAAAGATTTTATTTGGGATGTCCCCTGTATTCCCAAGAATATCCCAATATAACCCAAAAATAAGTTATCAGTTCGTAAGTACTTAAGTGTATATTGGGAGCAAATATGCCATGAACATACACCAATTATATGGTATGTCCCATGTACATCCTACGTATATTCTACATAAACCAACAATAAGTCTACTCCGTTCGTAAGTATACACTATGTATATTGTGAAAACATGCCATGGACATACACCGATTATATTGTATGTCCCATGTTTATCCTGCGTATATTCTACATAAATAAATATTTCATTTCATTTCATTTCATTCTTTATTCACAGATTTGTACATAGTAAAAATATACCCTCTCCTGAGAGAGAGGGAGTGAATAACTAGCACAGTAATTAGAATTAGAATATAAATAGTAATACAATAAAATATTTAAGAGAACAATTAATAAGAATAGATAAGATAAACATACATACGTTATGTGATGGACAAGAAGGAAGATGGGACACAAAATGTGTTAGTTAAATTCAATTTTTGCAATAAGGAATTCCTCTAAGGAATAAAAAGGGTTATGAATGAGAAAAGATTTAATTTTAATTCTAAATGATGTTGGAGTATCGTTTTTGATGGATTGTGGAAATTTATTGTAAATTTTACTACAGAGGTAGCTTGGACTGTTTTTAAATAGTGAATGGTTGAAAGTAGGAATGAATATGTTAGAGTTAGTACGCGTTTTATGAGAGTGGTTTATTGCATTTGTTAAAAACAGTTCAGGATGAGAGTGTGCAAATGTGGAAGCTGACAAAATTAATTCGGATGTAAGAGTCAATATATGAAGATTAGTGAAATGTGTCTTACATGAATGTCGCCTTGATATACCGGCGATTATTCTCACCGCCCTTTTTTGTATTATGAATATTCGTTTAGCATGACTTGAGATGCCCCAAAATAGAACTGCATATGAGATGATTGACTGAATGTAGGAATGATATACCATGAGTAACGTAGAAGGGCTCACAAGAAGTTTTAGCCTTCGAAGCATGAAACAGCCACTTAGTAGACGCGGTGCCAATGTCTGGATATGTGGAAGCCAGTCAAGGGACTCACTCACAGTAAGCCCTAGAATTTTTGCAGTAGGTTGCCTTGCTATACTCTTACCATCCAGACGAATAAGGGGGCTTAAGGGGTATTGCGATGCATTAGTATGAAAATTTAAGAAAATTGTTTTTATCGTTTGGATAGCCAGTCTACTAGACTTACAGTATGATGATATTTGTGATACTTGAGAATTTGCAGCTGATGTTAGCAACATTGAATTTACATTATGGGGGGCTATGAGGAGGGAGTTGATGTCATCAGCATATAAGGTGAGTCTACTTCGTTCGAAAGTATATACTCTGTATATTGAGCAAACATGCCATATACATACACCGATTATATGGTATGTCCTATGTACATCCTACGTATATTCTACATAAAAAAAACAATAAGTCTACTCCAATCGTAAGTATATATTCTGTATATTTTATTTTTTTTACCCTGGAATATACACATTTTATTCATGGATATTCATAGGATATTCGTGGGATATGTGTGTGCTGTGTGGGCGGTCACGTGACGAGATTGTGGGACAACAACCTGCTGTCGAGTTGGATCCCATGCAAATCATACGGGAGCACACTTGGAATAAATCGCTGATAAAACTAGATTCTTTTAATATGAATGTATTTTATAAGTATGTGGGGAAGGACGGAAGCCTACGGCTCTCCAAAGAAGACTAAAGTTTATTCGTTTCTTCTTATTTGAAAGACGTTTGTACTGTTTAAAAGTGTGTAGACGTGATTATTCTAAAGCCAGGTAAGCAACGTAATGTTCGTATTTTGCATTCAAATTAAAAACATTTACTATTTTTCTTACGTCTATTGATAAATATAATATTCCAGTTATATCTCACGCTGTTTTTTAGGGGTAGCTTGTAGTTTAAAAGGGTTTTTAAAAACGAGCAAAAAGCGGGGCCTACGCCACCCTTTCCCCCCAAGGCTCTATTAGAGGCCTGGGCCTAGTGCCTCTCGAAACATTCATAGGTCTAGTTCGTCTAGGGTAGGGCATAGGCCTTTGAAATTATTAGCATTAGGCCCAGGCCCAGACCTTGGCCATGGAAGAAAAACGAAACAGTTTATAGGCCTAAGCCTAGGCCTTAGGCCTAAGGCCTACTGGGCCTAAATAAGCATTTTCCCTAGCCCTAAACTATACCAAGCATTTCACAAATTATTAAAAAACCAATAATAATTTACTATGGGATTGGAACACTTGTTATTTTTAAAGATCTCCGGGTTTGGCCTGTAGGCCTAATTTGGGTGTTTGGGGAGCTTGAAAGAGGCATGGAGGTGGGATTTCGCAAATGCACTCAGAATATTGAAAAAAGCCGTCCAAAACGGCCGCATTGCAATGTCTCTGTGGCTGCACGATTACTGCAGAAGCTCCGATACGGTGCGGCCCGTGACCCGCGGTCTAGGGCCCGCGAGGCGCGAAGCACTATTATTTCCATCGTTCGCATCTGCTCCGTGGACGGTTACAACAGAGGGTGCTAGATCGGGGGTGATTGAGAAATTTTATGATCAGGAAATTTCCAAATTGGTTATTAATGTATGTGATGAATAAAAAAAAAGTGTAAAATCTTACCGACTGAAAACTGGGAATCGAAACACGCCCGTAAGAAGTATATGTATTTCAAACGCTGTTTTAAAAGACCACAAAACATACTTGAGGCAGTTTGGGGTACATTTTTTAATCTTTTATTATTACAATTTTTATGCGTGCGTACGTGAAACGTGCCGTTTTTTTGCGCTATAGTACGTAATAAGTATACCATAATAGTTATGAATAATTTAACGGGTGATTTTTTAGCTAGCTGGCAAAGCCAACCCCTGATGCAACCTGCACTGATCCATTGATGATGGTATATAAAAAAGGGGAATTTAAAAGGCTTCTGAAGAAAGTGCTGTTTTTTTTTTCTTTTTGAATTTGAATATTCAATACGATTGAAACTCCACATTTTCTTCATCAAGTCCGTATCCATAAAAGTACAGTATGTAGGGTGTACAACAATATACCTACATTGGTTTATGTTTCCCGATTATTTTCTGACTGCATTGAACGGAAAGATGAAAAATTCTACATTCTCCCCCCCTTTTGATTAGACTTTTTGTTCTGTGGGTGGCGCCTAATAAGAAACAAAAATTTAATTTTCGTACAAACTATTTCCATGATATCCTATACATTAAAATTCATTCAAATGATTTCTTAATATATACAAAATAGTTTGTACCCAATGGCACCCAAAGGTAATGCACTATCTCCCAACGACGGCAAGGCACGTATATAGTCCCAAGAAAGAAGCGGTGGCTCAAAATTTTGTTTCCCAACATAACAATTTTTTTCAATTCTTTTCACGCTAGCTCAGGGATCTTGCTCCGGAAAAAAAATCTGTGATCTACACAGTAATTTTTTGCTTGCTTTGGGGTAAAAAAATTTTTCCCTTTTTCATATAAAAAGGTGACATTCCTTTACCGGCATTCTTTCGACCCCACCACAAACAAGCATCTGCATTGATTCGTTGGGAAAGTAAATTGTTAATTAATAAAGTGAAAAAAAATTTGTGAAAGGAAAGGAACACCAAAGTAATTGTTTTAAAATTTATAAAACGGAAACAAATTTCTTTGTAGTATTTTTTTATGTTTTCTTACTTGCGTTTTTTATATTATTATTTCTCGGGACATTTGAAAAAACCTTTCCATTTTTTTCTCTATTCAAGAAGCATAAAAAAAATTTTAAAGCAAACACCATTTCTGAAAAGTAAAAATACGAAACGAAGTCTCTTTTATACAGAATGAACATTGCTGCCTTCATTTTTTTGTGTCAATATTATTTTTACTTCCCTTTTTATAATCACATTTTACAAAAATTTTTATTTTTGATCAGTATATCCCCATTGTGTAAAGTTGAAGTACAATTTTTTCAATTCGGTTTCGATTTCGTTCCCGGGTGTGACCTTTTTGCTGTAATGAGCCAATGAGGGGGCATGAGAGCTCAAACCCAATTTCCATTTGGTTAAAGATAACACTGTATTTTACTACATGGAATCAACTCTCTGGCATTTTTCCCTTCCCCTTGCATTGACGTACTAAAAACACCTGGGAAGGTTTCGGTAGAAGTGCGAAAAGGTTTTTATAAAATTATACTCATTAAAGTGTTGAATACTCATCCCCGGGGCTTGGCAATTGTTTCTTTTATTGATCATCGAGGCGGCGGGGCGGCAAATGCATATTACACGAAAAAAAACGCTCTCTGTTTTTTGTGTCCGTTTTTGGAACAAATTTTCCAACCCCAAATTTTGACATGTCTCCCATCTCTGACTGGCTTTGTCGAACCCTGCATGGCTTACCGTTAGAGGGAGCTCATGCATAATAACGCGTGAACTTGATTTGGAAGGAAACTTTGAATCCCGTCACCAGCAATCCTAGCTAAATTTCTCCGGGAATTCTTGAGCCCTTAGGGGAATGCCGGGATCAAGCCTATTTTTTTTTATTTCTAGTGCAGGCGTACAATGTTTTCACTCATATTCAATTAAAAAATCGGGAAATTGCAAAATAATACTAAATATGTCTCGTCTTAATGCTTAGTTGGTTGGAATCCGCCCGGAAGTGAAAATCCTGAATCTATAATATACCTTGTGGAGACAATTTTTAAATTTTTGTTTTTAGAAAACCCCCCAATGCATTCTCAGGGCTAAACAAAATTTAAAGAACTGTCAATCGTGTGAATGTGTGCGTGTGTCAAAACAGTGGATCTATGAAACACGCGCCCTCGAAATAAGGATGGTCCTGTAGAATCGAAAAAAAATAATTCCAAAACGAGCCCCCCCTCTATTTTTATATGCACATTTCAACAAACTACAATCCTGCTGAAATGGTCCCCCTATTCAGCGGAAAAATTTTTTAGTTATGTTTTTTTTTATTAAATCCACACAAAAAATTAAGTTCCTTTAAAAAAGTAAATAGGCCCAATCAAAATTTTAATAGTAGACCGTAAAATACTTCCGTTGATAAGTTTTAGCATTGTTTTCCAACGAAAAAAAATCGACTCTAATACATTATATTTAGAGTATATATATATAATAATATATTTTAAAAAGTGCTACACCGGGGTTTGAACCCGGGACCTTAGCTTCCGGGGTATGCTCTTTTCCAAAAACTATCAGCCACCAATTTAAAAATGTCTAATTCTTGGGCATTTTTTACATTTCATGTACGGGCAGCTAAGGGCCCCGGGGTTTAAACCCTGGTGTAGTCACTTTTTTTAATTTTTCTAAATATAACAAACAGCATAGTTGCCACTTAAAACCAAGGTTAAACATTGTTTTCCAAAATTAGGGTTATAAGATGGGTTTTTATTCCTAGTTTTTTTCAGTGCTGCTTTCACACGTTTTTAACAATGTACAAAAAAGACCAAGAATTAGACAGATAAATTGGGGCTGCATACTAGTTGGTAAGACAAGCCCGACAGTAAAGGGCCCGTCTCGGGTTCAAACCCGGGGTAGTCACTTTTTAATTTCTGTCAGTACAAACATAACGCGTCATAGCGCCACTATAAACCAAGGTTAAACATTATATAAAACCATCGAAACCCAAGTCAGATTTTAAACACACAACACAAATGTCTTACATTTACCGTATTCATAATAAACACGCATTGACCAATTGTTTTTTCAACATTAACCCTACACCCTACACCACACATTCTTAAGATTATTTTTTATTGGAATCACCCACTTTCTAAGTATGATAATAGCACAGATCCGAAAAAAAACGTGAACATAATAAACCAAAATTTTCCTATATCCATTGACAGAATTTCGTCGGGTTTCAAGGGCACTCTGTTTCGAAACGAAATGAACGTCTAGCTGGTGTCCGCTTTACACTGGTAATTTACGACTCGGTGGGTGTCATCGGGCCCACAGTTGTGCATTGTTTTTCACAAAAATAATAGCGTAGCGATTTTGCGTAATTATATTTGATAAATCTTCAAATATAAGTAGTTAATAGGCAGATAACTTATCCATAAAATGAGGAAATACATTTTAAATTTCCCTTTTTATTTTTGGAACACAGATTGATTTTTTAAATTTTTTTTCGGCATAACCGTTTTTTTCCTGTTTCCTTCCAGAAGAGTTTGAGTTGAGAGAGTTAGAAACAGTTTTTAAAATTTACTTTTCATAAAATCGGGGGCAAGGAAACCCAAAGGGATTCCATCAGAGGCTTTGCTTTTGCTTGATGTCCAGATATTATTTATAGTTGGGACTATGACGCTGTTATGATGGTAGTCTTTAATAGGCATAAATTTAAAAAAAAAGGGCCTCCACCGGGGATTAAACCCCCAAAACCTCTGAGTCGGGGCAGATGCTCTCACCCCTTTTTTTATTAATTTTCTTAACTTTAAATAAAAAAGGCCCCGTGCCGGGGTTTGAAATTAATTAATATAAAACCCCTTTCCCCAACTAAGCGGGTAGGGGGGGGGGGGGTCCCCCCACATTTTTGGTCCACGGGGTTATCGAAGCCGGCTCCCATCCCTGACGTTTCCCCAAAATATATTTTTCTTCCTCTGCTATCAACTTCACTTTTTTTCCTCCCTCTGTCTTCTTCCTCAGGGCCCTCCCCAGTTTTTTCCCCATGTTTTTCGTTCTTCCCAACATTTTTTTTGGGTTAACCCTTTTTCCAAGCTGCATTTCTCTTTTTCAAATCCATTGCTTAACTTCTTCCCATTCAGTGGGGGGCCTCCCTTTTTTTCCCTTTTTTTTTCCCACTTCTTCTACTGTATTTTTAGGGATCCGTCTACTAATACTTTTGGGGCGCTGGTTTTCCATTCCTTAAATCCTCTACATTTAAAAACTCTGAAAATTTTTTTCCATAACTTTTTCTTTCCCCTGCGATTTTTTGTGACGGTTCCGTTTCCTTTTTCGTAGAAATGTGTTCTAAAACTTCCCCCTTTTTCTCCTTGATAATGTTGTACAAAAATTTTTTTTTTCCTTGAAAATTTTCCCTCCAATTTCTTCCGAACTCCCCATACTTTTTTTCTTTTTCTCTAGTCACTATTTGCTTTCCGTTTGTTTCGCCCTCCCATATTTTTTTGACATTTTCCTCTGTATAATTTTGATTTTTCTCTTTCCCGCCAGTCTTTTATCGCGCCAGCTTCTTTGATTTTCATTCCCACGGTGTTTCCTTCTCTTTTCTTCTCTCCGTTGCTCTTCCGCATACTTCCTCGGGCCTAGTTAAAAAGGGCAGCCTTAAATCCTTGCCATTCTTCTTCGATTCCCTAAATGCTCCAATGGAAACTTTCTCGTATCTTTTGCCTAAACTTTTCTCTTTCTTTTTTCTTTGTTCTTCCACACCTTTAATTCCGTCTTCTTTGATTTTCTATTATTCATTACTTTTTTTACCTTCATAGATTTTAGTCCAGCAATCGTGGTCGCTACCCAAAGCTATGATGGTACAACCCACACTCTTCTAACCTCTTTCCATTCCTTTCCCCCAAAAATATAATCTATAAGGGTTTTTCGTCCCTTTGTATCCCGTCTCCAATCCATATCTTTTATCTTATTTTGCACCCTTCTTTTAAAAAAAGCTTTTTTCCTATTTTAAAAGAGTTTCGTGCACAAAATTCTAACTTTTTTATTCCATCTGCATTCCTTTTTCCCCCACCCATGTGGACCCAATATTTTCTTCAAACCCTTTCTATCATCTCCAACCATGCATGAAATCACCCATAACGATAACGCCATTTTTCAAGAAACCTTTCTTTTTTTCCCTGAACTTGTCCTCCTCAGTAGGTTTCCGGTTTGGGGTGCATACACTTGATGACTTTTCACATGTTCTTGATTTTTACCATTTCCACTTGTATAATTCGTCACTTTATAGCTATGCCTACATATTTTCTTTATATTTTGGGCTGGCAAGAATCCTACCCCTTTTTCTTCCTTCTGTGCCTCCGACCACATCAACTTGTACCCACCTCGTAACCCTTTTCCCCTTTCCCCTCCACTTTGTCTCATTAGCCTAGAAGTTCAATTTTACGTTAAATCTTGTACGTTAACTCTTCCATCTTTCCATTGAGCGAAACAATGTTCATGACCTTTTTCTAATCTTTGCTTTCCTGTTCCTTTAGTTTGCAATCTTTTCGGTTTCTCTCCTTTTACAGTTCGGTTGGTAATCTTTTGCTTGTTTTAGCATGGATTCCTCCACACCCACCTTGTAGAAAAACCTCATGCTTATTTCTGTTTGTTCACTCCAATCTTCTGTAGTGCCCCAAACGTAGCTCGCTACCCATCTTCATCTCATCTGCATACCTGCCTGATCCCCCTCGAGGTGAAAAACCTACAATTTCAAAATTTATCCATTCACTTTGGGGCCCCTTTTTTCCCGTTGATTATTAAATTACAGCTCCCTTTTCCTAGAATCCCATGCACTACTACAGGTACCTTCCATAGTCTCCCCAACAAATTTACCACCTTTGATATTCCATCTTATTATATGTTATCGTCCCTTTTCTCAATCACGGTCCGGGCCCTTACAACTACCTTTCTCACAATTTCCCTCTAGGATTGTTTTCTTTAGTTGCCCCTACCAGGTCCCCCAAAAGATTCCCGGGTATGCTTTTGGGCCCGATTTTTTCTCTTTCTACCCCATTCCCTGTGAGTTCAGAAACCCCCGCCATGCTTCCCTTACGTCTCCTATTAGTACGCCCCACTCTGTCTTTTAAAATACCATTCTCAGGGTTAAAAAGGGCGTGTCCTTGCACAACAGAGTTCTGTTGCGCAAAAGGGAAAACCCCCTGGGGGGTGGGGAGCGCCAGGGGGGTTTGGATGTCATGCTGTTTTGGGGCTCCTACCAATCCCCTTCCCTCAACTGTTTTGTATGCGGCCTTTATCCTATTCGATTCAGATTGCTTTTTTTTGCTAGACCTAGGCATATACTATCAAATGTACTCCCAACCTACACTTTCTTTTAGACATTGGTTTGGTTTTACCTCTCAAACATCATTAGGGCTCTCTTAAAAACAAGTTCCCCCACTTCTGGTTGTGTTGTACGCCTAGTTTTTTTTTCTCCACACACTGATTCATTATAATGGCCTACTTCATCATTTCTTCGAGTTATTGAACTTTTTCTCACTTTTTGTCCTTCTCCATCAAAACCCCTAATTTCCCCAAATTTTTTTTTCTCTAGACCTTTAACCTCCGTATTCACCCTTTCTCGCAGCATTTTTTGTACAACCCCTTCTATTTTCCTCTTCCTTTTTCCCCCAATCTCTCCTCTTGATCAAAAACTGGCCGTCGCACTGTCAGATGGGCCATCCCCCTGCAAACATTCAACAAAACACTTTCCATCTTTTGCATTGTGTTTTCAGCCGTCTACTTGCAAACGCTGATCTTCACCATTACGCTGCTGGGCTTCTTTTTTATAAACATTCTATCACCTTTCCCCCTCACTTCTCTTTGTAGACATTGCCTATCCGTATACTACGCTTTTACTTAGGCCCCTAGACAGCGATTTGCCAACGAAAACCCCTGCTTATCTTCAATCACGCAAATATCCTTGGCACAACATCAATAATTTTAAGTGTAGCACTATGTGGTAGACCTAATTGTTCATTATTGTTCAAGGGGCGGGGTACACTACACTCTTTAAAAAATCCACTCAACCTTTCCTTGGGTTCCCAAACATCTATAATGCACAAAACTGACATATTTGACATTTTACGCCCGCAGCACTCCTTTTTCCCAAACGAGCATTTCTTCCCCTGTGTCAATGTCATTATCAAAAAATTGGATTAAACTCCCAACTTGTCGCACCATTAATAGTAGTCAACATTTTTATTTCGAGTCGGATGTCTTTGCTGATAAACACTTTGGCGTATCAAATATAAAAACCAAAACTTCATCACCATCGGGGTTTCAAAAAAAGGGGTTCCAAATTTATCACAGATAACAAAACTTAAACGTCAAATACACATTAAAACAGGCAGTACTTACGTACTAATAAAACCACTACTTACAGTCTTGCGGGCATTCACAGTAAAAAACAAACTTTAAATCTATAAATTACATGAAAAAAAACTGAATTTTTTTTGACATCTCATTGTCAGCACCCGGCTTAAGCACCGCCTTCAACAATAATAAAAAAAAAAATAATAAAATAATAAAAAATAAAAATATAAATTTTTCTACCAAAATTTAATTTCAAGCATAGCCAAAAATAAAGCCACTTTGTTACGACTTATCTCATTTTAATTTGACAGTCTGGGTTCAAACCCGTTGGGGGGGAAAATGTTTTTTAAAACCATTTAATATATACAGTGTTTAAATTGAAATGGCCAAATAAAATCGAATAAAAAACGTATTTAGTTATGTTTATTATCACCTGGAAAGTGGGTTTTTCCCCGTGCTTCAACCCATTTTTGCTCCATTAAGGGTGTTTTTTTCGTCCCCCCCAAAAAATGGACTTGTTGCCATGAAAAAAAAATTTGCCCCCCTTTTTCCTCCCTTCCCCC
>JAMZAV010012593.1:0-21098 GCA_024449915.1 Sweltsa coloradensis | reverse complement strand
CCCCCTTAAGCTGAGTGCCACTCTAAACCGGGCCGATCCCGGGTTCCGCACTCAGACGCGAGTGTCCGCACTCTAACCCCCGAGGCCCGCACTAAAAGACCCCCCTTGGAGTGCCCCGCACTCCAGACGCCCCCATTTTAAAGGGGTGTCCGCACTCCAGACGCGAGTGCCCCCCACCCCCCTAAATTTGCCTGGGGTCCGCACTCTAAAAGCGGACCCCTTAGGGGGAGTGTCCGAAATCTAATCGTGATTTGCCCCTTACTCTAAACGCGAGTGCCGCACTCCAGACGCTGAGTGCCCGCACTCAGCGCTGAGGCCGCACTCTGGGACGCTGGTGTCCGCACTCTAAACGCTGAGTGTCCGCACTCTAAAGCCGAGTGTCCGCACCCCCGAGTGAGTGTCCGCATCCAGACCTAAGTGTCCGCACCCCTGACGCTGAGTGTCTGACCCGCACCCCAACGGATTTCCCGCACCTAAACGCTAATGTCCGCCTCTAAACGCTGGTGTCCGCACTCCAGCGATAAGTGTCAGCACTCCTGACGTGAGTTTTGCATCTAAACGTAAAGCCGCACTCCAGACGTGGGCAGACACTCAGCTTTTTAGAGTGTGGACACTCAGCGTCTGGAGTGCGGACACTCAGCTTTTTTAGTGCGGACACTAGCGTTTAGAGTGCGGACACTCATTGTCTAGAGTGCGAACACCAAGCGTCTAGGTCGGACATCAGGTTGGAGGGGGGACACTCACTTGGAGTGCGGACACCAGCGTCGGAGTGGACATCAGCTTTGGGAGGCGGCACTCAGGTGTAGAGTGCGGACATAAAGGTCTAGAGTGCGGAACTCACGTCTAGAGTGCGGACACTCCCCCGTCTGAAGTGCGGACACTCAGCGTCTAGAGTGCGGACATCGCGTCTAGAGGCGGACACTCAGCGTTGGAGGCGGACACCGGCTTTGGAGTGCGTACACTCAGCGTTAGTGCGGACACTAAAGGACTAGAGTGCGGGCACCAAGGTCTAGAGGCGGCATCAGCTCTAGAGTGCGGACACTCTCCGTCTGAAGGGGGGCACTCAGCGTCTAGAGTGGGCACTCAGGTCTAGAGTGCGGACACTCAGGTCTGGAGTGCGGACACTCAGCGATAGGGCGGGCACCAAGCGTCGGGATGCGACACTCAGCGTCTAGAGGGGGACATTTCCCCTCTGAAGGGGGACATCATGTCTAGATGCGGACACTCAGCTTCTAGAGTGGGACATTAGGTCTGGAGTGGGGACATCAGGTCTAGATGCGGAAACTCAGCGTTAGAGTGCGGACATCAGCGTTAGAGTGCGGACACTCAGCTCTAGAGTGGGAACTGTCGTCAAGGTCAGGGGGGATCACCGGCTTAAGGTAGGGGGGATTCAACGGCTAAAGGGTCAGGGGGGATTCACCTGTCTAAAGGTCAGGGGGATTAAAGGGCTCAAGGTAGGGGAAATTCACGGGTTTAAAAGGTCACGGGGTTTCACCCTCGAAGGTCATGGGGATTCACCTCAAGGTACGGGGATTCAACTGGTAAAGGTACGGGGGATTCACCGTTCAAGGGTCCGTGGGATTCAGGGTCAAGGTCACGGGGGTTCAACGGGCCTAAGGTCATGGGGGTTTTCCCCGGGTAAAGGTCACGGGGGTTTCACCCGTCTAAGGTCACGGGGGATTCACCTGGTTAAAGGCCGGGGGGGATTCACCCGCTCAAGGTCGGGGGTTTCACCTGGATCAAGGCCGGGGGATTAAAAGGCAAAAGGTCACGGGGGATTCACCGTCTCAAGGTAGGGGAAATTTACTGGCTAAGGGCACAGAGATTTACCTGGCACAAGATCACGGGGATTCACCGTCTCAAGGTACGGGGGATTGCCCGGCTCAAGGTAGGGGGGGTTTCCCCCTTCAAGGAGGGGGGATTCACCCGGTTAAAATAAAGGGGGAATTCCCCGTTAAAGGATGGGGATCCCCCTCTAAAGGCACGAGGATTCCCCCGGCCCAGGTCAGGGGGGGATTTCCATGTTCAAGGCCCGGGGGATACCCCCGTCTCAAGGCCCCCGGGGGATTCACCTTCCAGGTCAGGGGGGTTTTACATGTTCAAGGTCGGGGGATTAACCTGGCCAAGGTCAGGGGGGATTCCCGTCTCAAGGTCACGGGGGTTCGCCTTGCTCAGGCGGGAGGATTAACCCTGGCTCAAGGTCACGGGGGATTACCCGTCTAAGGGCAGGGGGTTGCCCGGCTCAAGGCACGGGGATTCACCCGTCTAAAGGTCTGGGGGATTCACCTGGTCAAGGTCCGGGGGATCAACGGCCCAAAGGGTAGGGGGGATTCACCGGGCTCAAGGTCACGGGGGATTTCCCCGGCTCAAGGTCACGGGGGATTCACCGTGTCAAGGTCGGGGGATTCACCTGGTTCAAGGTCAGGGGGTTTAAACTGGCTCAGGGTCACGGGGGATTCACCCGTTTTAAAGGCAGGGGTAATTACCTGGTTTAAGGTCACCAAGATTACCGGGCACAAGTTTTACTGGGATTCCCCGTCTAAAGGGTCAGGGGGGATTGACCCGTCTAAAGGCACGGGGGTTTCACCCTCTAAAGGGTCACGGGGGTTTCCCCCCCGGCCCAAGGTCCGGGGGATTAACTGGCGAAAAGGACGGGGGATTCCCCCGTCCAAGGTCATGTGGGATTCCCCCTGGTCAAGGCACGGGGGATCAACTGGCTCAAGGCACGGGGGATTCACCTGGTACAAGGTCACGGGGGATTCCCCTGGTAAAGGCACGGGGGATTCAACGGGCTCAAGGCACGGGGGATTCACCTGGTTCAAGGTAAAGGGGGATTCCCCTTTTTCCGCACTCTAAACCCCCGAGTGCCCGCACTCCAGACGCTGAGTGTCCGCACTCCAGAGCTGAGTGCCGCCTTAGACGTGAGTGCCCGCACTCAAACGCTGATTTCCCGCACCCCCAGACGCTGAGTGTCCGCACTCTAAACGTGGGGTCCGCACTACAGAGCTGAGTGTCCGCACCAAAAACGCCGAGTGTCCCACTTAGACGCCGAGTTTCGCACCAAAAGCTAAATGTCCGCATCAAAAACGCTGAGGTCCGCATTCAAGACGCTGAGTGTCCGCACCCCAGACGCTAGTGCCGCACTTTTAACGCGAGTGTCCGCACTCTAAACGCGAGTGTCCGCATCTAGACCCGAGGCCCGACTTAAACCTGAGTGTCCGCATCTAGAGGGGAAGGGTCCGCCTCAAAACGCTGAGTTTGCACTCGAAACGCTGAGTGTCCGCTTTTAAACGTGAGTGCCGCACTCCAGACGCTGGTGTCCGCCTCTAGACGCTGATTGTCCGCACTCTAAACGGAGTGCCCGACTTACACGCGGTGTCCGCACCCAGACGCTGAGTTCCGAATCTAGACGCTGAGTGTCCCCACTCAAAAACGGGGATGTCCGCATTTAAAAAACGCCGAGTGTCCGCACTCTAGATGTGAGTGTCCGCACTCTAAACGGAAGTCCGCCCCCAGACGCAAGTTTTTTCCCACCCCAGACGCTGAGGTCCGACTCTAAACGCGGAGTGCCCGACTCCGACGCTGAGTGTCCACACTCCAGACGTAAGGTCCGCACTCCAGACGCTGAGTGTCCGCACTTTAGACGCGAGTGTTCCATCTACACGCTGAGGTCCGCACCTAGACGTTGGTGTTCGCATTCTAGAAATGAGGCCCGCATCTGACGTGAGAGTCCGACTCCAGACGCTGAGTGCCGCACTCTGACGCTGAGGCCCCGCCCCAAAAAACCCGAGTGTCGCACCTAGACGCTGAGTGTCCGCACTCCAGACGCTGAGGTCGCACTCTAAACCGAGTTCCGCATCCAGAGAAAAGGGTTCGCATCTAGGCGAGTGTCCGCACTCTAAACGCTGAGTGCCCCGCACTCAAACCCCGAGTGTCCGCATTTAAACGCCGAGTGTCCGCACTCCAGACGCTAAGGCCGACTCGCGTAGTGCCCCGCACTCAAAAAGCTGAAGTCCGCCTTAAACGCGAGTGCCCGCACCCAGACGCTGGTGCCCGCACTCTAGAGTGAGTGTCCGCACTCTAAACGTGAGTGTCCGCAATCAAAACCCCAAAATATACGCACTCTAAACCCCGAGTGTCCGCACTCTAGACGTGAGGTCCCACTCAAGAGCTGAGTGTCCGCACTCTTAACGTGAGTGTCCGCACTCAAACGCTGAGTGTCCGCACTACAGACGCTGAGAGTCCGCACTCCAGACGCTGAGTGCCCGCACTTTAGACGCTGAGTGTCCGCCCCCAGACGCTGAGGTCCGAAACCCCGGGACGGAGTGTCCGCCCCTTAGACGCGAGTGTCCCCCACTCAAAAAACGCTGAGGTCCGCACTCTAAACGCTGAGTCCCCAAAAATTAAACGTGAGGTCCGCACTCCAGCGCTGGTGTCCGCACTCGAAACGCTGGGGGTCCGCACTCTAGACGCTGAGTGTCCGCATTAAACGCGGGTCCGCATCTAACGCTGAATGCCGCACTCCAGACGGGAGTGCCCGCACCAGAGAAAGGTCCGAAACCCCCAGAGTGAGTTCCCGCACTCTAGACGCTGAGTTTTCCGCACTCCAGACGCTAATGTCCGCACTAGAGTGAGTGTCCGCACTTAGACGCTGAGTGTCCGAAAACCAGACGCTGAGTGTCCGCACCCAGACGCTGAGGTGTCCGCACTAAAGCTGAGTGTCCGCACCCCCAGACGCTGGTGTCCACACCCCAGACGTAAGGTCCCACTCCAGACGTGAGTGTCCGCATTTTAGACGCTGAGTGTTCCACTCTACACGTAGTTCCGCACTCCAGCGCTAAGGGGCCCCACTCTAGACGCTGAGTTCCGCACTCTAAACGCTGGTACCGCACTCTAAAAGCTGGTGTCCGCATCCAGACGTGAGGTCCGCATTTAGACGCGAGTGTCCGCAATTAAACGCTGAGTGTCCGCACACCAGACGCGAGTGTCCCACTCTTAACGCTGAGTGCCCGAATCTGCCCTGAGTGTCCGCACTTAGACGTGAGTTTTCCGCACTTTTAACGCGAGGTCCGCACTCTAGCCCTGAGGTCCGCACTCAGCGTTTGGGTTCGCACTTAGACGTGAGGTCCGCAATTAAACGCTGAGTTCCGCACACAGACGCGAGGTCCGACTCTTAACGCTGAGTGCCGCACTTAGAGGGAAGTGTCCCACTCTAGACGCGAGTGTCCGCATCTAGACGTTTGGTGCCCGCCTCGAGCTGAGTGTCCGCACCAAAAAACGCTGAGTGCCGCCTCTAGAGCTGAGTGTCCCCATCTAGACGCTGAGTGCCCCTCTGAAGTTGTGTCCTCACTCTAGACGTAGGTGCCCGCACTTAGAGTGAGGTCCGCACTCTAAAGTGATGTCCGAATCTAGACGCTTGGTGCCCGCACTTTAGACGCGAGGTCGCATTTAAGAAGCTAAGTGTCCTCACTCTAGACGCTGGTGTCCCACTCTAAACGCAAAGTCCAAAACTCAAAAAACGCGAGGTCCGCACTCCGAGTGAGTGCCCGCACTCTAGACGCTGAGTGCCCGCACTCAAACGCTGAGTGCCGAAAATTAAATCCCAAATACCCGCACTCAAACCCCGTGGTCCGCACTCTGACGCTGGTGTCCGCACCCCAGACGCGGGTGTCCGCACTCTAAACGTGATTCCGCACTCCAGACGCAAACGTGCCCGCACTCCAGACGCTGAGTGTCCGCGCTCTCGACGCTGAGTGTCCGCACTCTAGACGCGAGGTTCGCACTCCAGACGCTGAGTGTCCCACTCTGGGACGTGAGGTCCCACTCAAAACGCTGAGTGTCCGCATTCTAAACGTGAGTGTCACTCCAGACGGAGTGCCCGCACTTAGACGCTGAGTGTCCGCACTCTAAACGCTGAGGTCCGCACCCCAGACGCGAGTGCCGCACTCAAAAAACGTGAGTGTCCGCACTACAGAGCGAGATCCGCATCCAGCGGAGTGCCGCACTCCAGACGCTAAGGTCCGCACCCGGGACGTGAGTGTCCGCCTCAAAACCCGCTGGTTTTCCCGCACCCAGACGCAAGTGTCCGCACTCTAAACGCTGAGGTCCGCCCCAGACGCTAAAGTGTCCACACCCCAGACGCTGAGGTCCGCACTCCGGGACGCTGAGTGTCCGAAACCCCAGACGCGAGTGCCCGCCTCTAGACGTGGGTGTCCGCACTCTAGAGGAGTGCCCACTCCAGACGTGAGGCCCACTTAGACGTGAGTGTCCGCACTCCAGACGCGAGTGTCCGCACTCTAAAAAGCTTGTGCCCCTCACTCTAGACGTTTGGGCCCGCACTCTAGACGTGAGTGTCCGCCCTACAGACGCTGAGTGCCCGCATTCAACGCTGAGTGTTTGACCCCAAAACGCTGAGTGTCCGCACTTTAGACGTTGAGTGCCCCACTCAGAAGCTAAGTGTCCCACTCTGACGTTGGTGCCCCCCCTTGGGACGCGAGTGTCCGCACTCCAGACGCTGAGTTCCGCATTTTAAAGCTGAGTGCCCGCACTCCAGACGCTGGGTTTCCGCACTCCAGACGTGAGGTCCCCCCACTATAGAAGTTTAGTGTCCGCACTCGAAAGCTGAGTGTCCGCATCAAAACGCTGGTCGCACTCCAGAGTGAGGTCCGCACTCTAAACGCTGAGGTCCGCACTCTAGCGCTAGGCCGCACTCTAGACGCTGAGTGTCCGCACCCCAGACGCTAAGTTCCGCATCTAGCGCTGAGTTCCGCACTCTAGACGTGAGTGTCCGCATCTAGACGCTTGGTGCCCGCACCTAGTCGCAGTGCCGCCTCCAGACGCTAGTGTCTGCACTCTAGACGCTGAGGTCCGCCCCCAGACGGAGTGTCCGCACCCCAGACGTGAGTGTGGGCACCGATACGCAAAATGTCCCCACTCTAGACGTGAGTGCCGCACTCCAGACGGGAGTGTCCGCACTCCAGACGTGAGTTTCCGCACCCCAGACGCTGAGTGTCCGACTCTAAACGTGAGGTCCGCATCTAGACGCGGAGTGTCCGAACTCTAATCGGAGTGTCCGCATTTAAAAACGTAGTGTCTGCACTCCAGACGCGAGGCCCGCACCCAGACGCTGAGTGTCCCCCACTCTAGACGTGAGGTCCGCACTCAAAACGTTTGAGTGCCGCACTCAAAAAGCCGAGTTCCGCACTCCGGGACGCTGAGTGTCCGCACTTTTTGCTAAGGTCGCACCCCTGACGCGGGGTCTGCACCCGCACTCCAGCGCTGAGTGTCCGCACTCTAAACGCTAAGTGTCCGCACTCTAAACGCGAGTGCCGATCCAGACGAAAGTGCCCGCACCCCTGCGCGAGGCTGCATTAAACGCGAGTGTCTGCACTCTAAACGCGGGAGTGTCCGCACTCCAGAGCGAGGTCCGCACCTACACGCTGAGTGCCCCGCACTCCGGGCGCGAGGCCCGCACTCTAAACGTAAGGGTCCGCCCTCTAGACGCTGAGTGTTCGCACTCTACACGCGAGTGTCCGCACTCTAGACGCTGAGTTCCGCATCTACACGTGAGTGTCCGCACTCTAAAACCTTGGTGTTCGCACTCTAGAAAAGAGTGTCCGCATCTAAACGCTGAGTGTCCGCACCCAGACGCTGAGGCCGCATCTAAAGTCGATGTCCGACCTCAACGCCGAGTGTCCGCATCAAAAACCCCGAGGTCCCACTCTAGACGCTAAATGTCCGCACCCCGACGGAGTGCCGGACACTCAGCGTCTGGAGTGCGGGTGCAGACACTCAGCGTCAGGAGTGCGGACACTTAGCGTCTGAGTGCGGACACTCAGCTTCTAGAGTGGGGGACATCGGCGTTAGGTGCGGACACTCAGCTTTTAGAGTGGGGCACTCAGCGTCTGGATTGGGGGAACTCAGCTTTTGTGTGCGGACACTTCGGCTTTAGAGTGGGACACTCAGCGCTGGAGTGCGGACACTTACGTCTGGAGGGCGGACTTTTCAGCGTTTGGAGTGCGGACACTCCCCCTCAAAGGTGCGGACCCTGGGGGTTTAGAGTGCGGACAAAAGCTTTTTGTGGGGGCGGACACTCAGCTTTTAAGAGGGGGGCCCTTTAGCGTCTGGAGTGCGGACCCAGGTTTTAGAGTGCGGACACTCAGCGTTTAGGTGCGGACACTCGGGCCGTCTAGAGTGCGGACATTTCAGCGTTTGGGGGCGGGACCCAGCGTCTTAGAGTGCGGACCCCCCAGGTTAGAAGGGGGAACACCCGCGTCTAGAGTGGGGACACCTTTGGTTTAAGAGTGGGGAACATCGGGCGTTTAAAGTGGGGACACTTAGGTCTGGAGTCGGACATTAGGTTTTAAGTGGGACACTCAGCGTTGGAGTGGGGGACACTCACGTTTAGATTGCGGACACTCGGCGTTTGGAGTGGGGACATTTGCTTTCGGGAGTGCGGACATTCAGCTTTTTAGGGGCGGACACTCGGGCTTAAAGTGCGGACACTCGCTTTTAGAGTGGGGGACACCCCGCTTTTTAGGGGGCCGGAAAATTTACTTTAGAGTGGGGGGGACACCAGGGGGTCGGAGGGGCGGCCCCTTTCACTTTTTGGAGTGGGGACACTCAGCTTTTAAGAGTGGGGACATTTCGCTTCTGAGTGCGGACACTCAGCTTTATCGGATAAATTTTAAAGTGCGGACACTCGCTTTTCGAGTGGGGAAAAGGCTTTTTGGATTGGGGACACTCAGCTTTGAGTGCGGACATTTAGCGTTTGGAGTGCGGAAAATCTTTGCTGGAGTGCGAACCCCAAAGCGTTTGGGTGCGGAAACTCAGCGTTTAGAGTGGGGAAAATCAGCGTCTAGAGTGGGGCCCTTTAGCGTTTAGAGTGGGGGCACTCAGGGGTTGGAGGGGCGGGAAACCCCGGGGCCCTTTGGGGTTTTTTTTTGGTGCGGACCTCAGCTTTGAGTGCGGACACTCAGCGTCTAAGTGGGGACACTCGCGTTGGAGTGCGGAAACCCCGGGGGTTTAGAGGGGCGGACCAAGGTTTAGAGTGCGGCCCCACTCGCTTTTTAGAGTGGGGGCATTTCCGTTAAGTGCGGACATCAGCGTTTAGAGGGGCGGACACTAAGCGTCTGGAGTGCGGACACTCAGCGTTGGAGTGGGGCCCACTCAGCTTCGGGGAGTGGGGGAACTCGGGCGCTAAATTTTGGGGGCCACCGCGTTTAGAGGGGGACACTCGGTTTCTGAGGGGGGGACACCTCCTTTTTAAGTGCGGACCCCTCACCCTTTGGAGGGCGGACATTTTGGGCGTTTAGAGTTGCGGACATCAGGGGTTTTTAAAAGGGGGGGGAACTCAGCGTGGGAGGGGGCGAACACTCAGCGTAAAAGGGGCGGACATCACGCTAGAGTGCGGCCCCAAAGGGTTAGAGTGGGGAACACCCGGGCGTCTAGAGTGGGGACACCCCCTTTTTTCTAAATGCGGCCCAAACCCCAGGTCTGGAGTGGGGCCCATTTCAGCGTCTAAAGGCGGACACTTCGTCTGGAGTGCGGACATTTAGCGTCTGAGTCGGCCCATTTAGCGTCTGGAGTGCGACCTCGCGTCAAAGGTGGGGGGATTCCCTGGCTCTGGGGGACCCGGGCTAAAGGGTTTAGGGGGGGATTCACCCTCTAAAGGGGAACGGGGTTTCCCCGGCTCAAGGTCACGGGGATTAAAAGGGCTCAAGGTCCGGGGGTTTCCCACCGGTTCAAGGTAAAGGGGATTCACCCGTTAAGGTCATGGGGATTCACCTGGCTCAAGGTCACGGGGGATTCAACTGGCTCAGGTCCGGGGTTCACCCGTCTCAAGGTAGGGGGGATTCACCGGGCTCAAGTCAGGGGGGGTTTAAAACCCCGTCTAAAGGGTCATGGGGGATTCACCGGGCTAAAGGGTCACGGGGGATTCAACGGCTAAAGGGTCACGGGGGATTCCCCGTCTCAAGGTACGGGGGTTAAACCGGCACAAGGCCGGGGGGGTTTCACCTGGTTCAAGGTTTTCAGGGGGGGGGTTTTCACCCGTCTAAAGGTCGGGGGGATTCACCTGGCCCCAAAGGTCAGGGGGGATTCAACTGGTAAAGGTCCACGGGGGATTCACCGGGTTTTAAAGGTCACGGGGGTTTCCCACCCGCCTCAAGGTAAAGGGGGGATTCACCTGGTAAAGGGTTTCACGGGGGTTTTCAACGGGCTCAAGGTCAGGGGGGATTAAACCCCCGCCCTCAAGGCCCGGGGGGAAATTCCCCTGGCTCAAGGTCACGGGGATTAAAACTGGCTAAAGGGTCAGGGGGTTTCCACCTGGTTAAAGGGTTCACGGGGGATTAAACCGTCTAAAGGGGTAAGGGGGATTCACCTGGATAAAGGGTTTAAAGGGGGATTCAACTGGCTAAAGGGTTTCAGGGGGGTTTTCACCCGTCTCAAGGCCCAGGGGGGGAATTCACCCTTTCTCAAGGTCAGGGGTTAATTTACCTGGTTTAAAGGGTCCCCGGGAGTTTTCCCTTTGGCAAAAAGACCTTTTGGTTCACCCGCCCTAAAGGGCCACGGGAATTTATTTGGGGCTAAGGTCCCCAAGAGATTTCCGGGAAAAGGGAATCACTGTGGATTACCCGTTAAAGGGTAAAAAGGGGGTTCCCCCTGGCTAAAGGGTTTCCGGGGGATTAAACGGGCTCAAGGTCACGGGGGATTCCCCTTTTGGTCTGGTCATGGGGTTTCACCGGGTTTCAAGGTCACGGAGGTTTCACCCTTTCTAAAGGGGTCAGGGGGATTCCCCCCGGGCTCAAGGCAGGGGGATCAACTGGTAAAGGGTTACGGGGGATTCCCCGTCTCAAGGTCACGGGGGATTAACCGGGGCTCAAGGTCAGGGATTCACCGGGCCCCAAAGGGTTTCACGGGGGATTCCCCCTGTTAAAGGGGTCACGGGGGATTAAACTGGCTCAAGGTCCCCGGGGGTTTCACCCGTTTTAAAGGGTCAGGGGGGTTTCACCTAGTCAAGGTCACGGGGGTTTTAAACTGGTCAAGGTAAACGGGGGATTAAACCTGGCTCAAGGTCATGGGGATTCCCCTGGCTCAAGGTCCCGGGGGATTCCCCCGTCTCAAGGTCACGGGGGATATTAACTGGCTCAAGGTCACGGGGGATTCAATTTGGCTAAAGGTCACGGGGGTTTTTACCCGTTAAAGGTCACGGGGGATTCCCCTGGTTAAAGGGGGGGGGAAAAAAACTGGTTTAAAAAGTCACGGGGGATTCACCCGTCTAAGGGTCACGGGGGATTCCCCCGTTTTTCAAGGTCACGGGGGTTTTCCCCCCGTTAAAGGGGTTCAGGGGGGATTCACCCTGGCTAAAAGTCAGGGAGAAATTAAAATGGCTCAAGGTCACGGGGGTTTTAAACCCGTCTCAAGGTCAGGGGGGTTTCACCTGGTTAAAGGGGTTCAGGGTGGATTCAACTGGTAAAGGGTCACGGGGGATTCACCTGGCTAAAGGTCACGGTAGATTCACCTGGCTCAAGGTCACGGGGGATCACCGGGTTAAAGGGTTTTCACGGGGGATTCACCCGTCTAAAGGGGTCGGGGGGGAAATCCCGGGGGCTCGGGTCACCAAAAGATTTACCTGGCACAAGATCGCGGTCAGAGGGGGATTAACATGTTCAAGGTCACGTGGATCACACCCGTATCAAGGTCATGGGGGATTCATCCGTCTCAAGGCCCGGGGATTTACCTGGCTAAAGGGTTACGGGGGTTTTCCACCTGTTTTAAGGTCAGGGGGAAATTTCATTTTTGGGGACTTTCCGGCAGCCCCCTATGGGCGTGGTGGGGGGGGAAAGTTTCCACTTTTGGCGTCCGGCAGCCTCCTGTGTGCGTGGTGGGGGGTTAAAAGAAAATTTTTTCAAAACGCCGGCCGAAGCCCCCTGTGTGCGTGTGTGTGGGGTAAGAGTAACACACACTCAGCGTTTAGAATGGGGGACACCCCGGTTTTCGAGGGGGGGCCCACCCCAGCGTTTCGAGTGGCGGACACTCAGCTTATAGAGGGGGGGCCCACTCGGCGTCTAGAGGCGGACACTCGGGTTTAGAGTGGGGGACACTCAGCGTTTAAGGGGCGGGACACTTAGCGCTGGAGTGCGGACTTTTAGGTCTGGAGTGCGGCCCCACTTGGGGTTTTCTGGAGTGCGGACACTCAGCGTCTAGAGGGGCGGAACAAGCGTCTAGAGTGCGGACACTTAGCGTCTGGGGTTGCGGACACTCAGCGTTTGGGAGTGGGGGGACACTCGGCTTTTTAGAGTGCGGACACTCGGCGTTTAGAGTGCGGACACTCGGCTTTTAGAGTGGGGGGACACCGGCGTTTAGAGTGGGGACACTCAGGGGTTTTAGAGTGCGGACATTTCAGCTCAGATTTGCGGACACTTAGCGTCTGGAGTGGGGAACTCAGCGTTTAGGGGCGGACACTCGGCGTTTAGAGGGGGGGACACTCGGCGTTTAGGTGCGGCCCCACCCCAGCGTGTAGAGTGCAAAACACTCAGCGTCAAAAAGTGCGGCCACTCAGCGTCTAGAGTGGGGGAAACTTCATGCTGAATGCGAACAAAAAAGCGTCTAGATTTCGGACACTCAGCGTGTAGAGTGGGGGACACTCAGCGTTTAGAGGGGGGGACACTCAGGAGTCTCGAGTGCGGACACCCCAAAGTTTTAGGGGTGCGGACACTCGTCGTTTAGAGGGGGGGGATTTTTGGGGTTTAAGATTGCGGACACTCACCCGTTTAGAGTGGGGGACACCAGCGTCTGGAGGGGGACACTAAAGCGTCGGAGTGCGGCCCACTAGGTTTAGAGGGGGGGATATTTCAGCTTTTAGATTGCGGACACTAAAGCGTCTAAAAGTGCGGACACTTAGCTTTTGAGTGCGGACACTCAGGGGATTGGGAGTGGGGGGACACCGGCGTTTATGGTGCGGACCCCTCAGCTTTTTAGAGTGCGGACACTCAGCGTCTGGAGTGCGGACACTCAGCGTCTGGAGTGCGGACACTCAGCGTCTGGAGTGCGGACACTCAGCGTTTAGAGTGCGGACACTCAGCGTCTAGAGTGCGGACACTCAGCGTTTAGAGTGCGGACACTCAGCATCTGTAGTGCGGACACTCAGCGTCTAGAGTGCGGACACTCAGCGTCTGGAGTGCGGACACTCAGCGTCTAGAGTGCGGACACTCAGCGTCTAGAGTGCGGACACTTAGCGTCTGGAGTGCGGACACTCAGCGTCTAGAGTGCGGACACTCAGCGTCTAGAGTGCGGACACTCGTCGTCAAGGTCACGGGGGATTCACCTGGCTCAAGGTCACGGGGGATTCACCTGGCTCAAGGTCACGGGGGATTCACCAAGGACCCGTTCAAGGTCATGGGGGATTCACCTGGCTCGGGTCAGGGGGGGGATTAACTGGTAAGGCACGGGGGATTCACCTGGTTAAGGGTCAGGGGGGTTTCACCCCCCCAAAAGGTCATGGGGATTCCCCCTGGTAAAGGTCACGGGGGATTCAACTGGCTCAAGGTCAGGGGGATTAAACGTCTAAAGGTCGGGGGGGTTCACCGGGTCAAGGTCCGGGGGTTTCAATGGCCAAGGCACGGGGGTTTCACCGGGTTAAGGTCGGGGGGGATTCACCCGTCTCAAGGTCATGGGGGTTAAACCTGGATAAAGGTCAGGGGGGGATTCAAACTGGTAAAGGTCACGGGGGATTCCCCCCGTCTCAAGGTCGGGGATTCACCCGTCTAAAGGGTACGGGTTTTTTACCGGCTCAAGGTCACCAGGTTTTCCCGGGCACAAGATCATGTGGATTCCCCCTCTCAAGGTCAGGGGTTTTCCCGGTCAAGGTACCAGAGTTTTCCCGGCAAAAGAATGTGGATTCACCCTTAAAGGGCATGGGGGATTCACCTGGCTAAAGGGTAAGGGGGATTCAACGGGCTCAAGGTCACGGGGGATTCGCTTGCTCTAGGTCATGGAGGATTCACCTGGTTAAAGGGTCACGGAGGTTTCACCCCGTCTAAAGGGTCATGGGGGATTCTCCTGGTAAAGGGCCGGGGGGATTAAAACTGGCTAAAGGGTTACGGGGGATTCACCCGCCCTCAAGGTCACGGGGGTTTCACCGGCTCAAGGTCACGGGGTTTCACCTGGCTCAAGGTCACGGGGGATTCCCCCCGTCTAAAGGGTCACGGGGGATTCACCCGTCTCAAGGCAGGGGGGTTTTCCCCCTGGCTCAAGGCCGGGGGATTCAACGGTAAGGGTCAGGGGGGATTCACCCTTTTAAAAGGAAGGGGGGTTCACCTAGTAAAGGTCAGGGGGATTCAAACTGGCTCAAGGTCACGGGGATTCACCGGCTCAAGGTCAGGGGTTTCACCTGGCTCAAGGTCAGGGGGGATTCCCGTCTCAGGTCAGGGGGAATTTAACCGGCTCAAGGTCACGGGGGATTCAACGGGCCCAAAGGGTCAGGGGGTTTTACCCGTCTAAAGGGTACGGGGGTTTCCCTGGTTCAAGGTCAGGGGATTAAACTGGTAAAATCCGGGGGGTTTCACCCGTTCAAGGTCCGGGGGATTCACCGTCTCAAGGTCAGGGGGTTCCCCCGTCTGAAGGCAGGGGTTTCCCCTGGCTAAAAGTCACGAGAAATTCAACTGGCTAAAGGGTCACGGGGGTTTCACCCGTCTAAAGGTACGGGGGGATTCCCCCGGGCTAAAGGTCAGGGTGGTTTTCAACTGGCTCAAGTCAGGGGGGTTTCCCCCTGGTTCAAGTCACGGGGGATTCACCCGTTAAAGGTCAGGGGAAAAAATCACCTGGAAAGGTCCCCAAGTTTACCTGGCACAAGATCGCGGTAAAGGGGGGATAACATGTTAAAGGCAGTGGATACCCCCGTTCAAGGTCAGGGGGGTTCACCGTCTAAAGGTCACGGGGATTTACCTGTCAAGGTCAGGGGGTTCCCCTGCTTAAGGTCACGGGGAATTACTTTTGACTCCGGCAGCCCCTATGTCTTGTGGGGGGAAAAGATTCCTTTGGCCCCCGGGCAGCCTCCTGTGTGCGTTTTGTGTGGGGTAAAAAATTTTTCAAAGTCCGGCACCCCCCTTGGTGCGTGTGTGTGGGGTAAGAGTAACACACACTCAGCGTTTAGAATGCGGACACTCAGCGTTTCGAGTGCGGACACTCAGGTTTCGGTGCGGACACTCGGCGTTTAGAGTGCGGACACTCAGCGTGTAGAGTGCGAACACTCAGCGTCTAGAGTGCGGACACTCAGCGTCTGGAGTGCGGACACTTAGCGTCTGGAGTGCGGACACTCAGCGTCTGGAGAGGGGAAACTCAGCGCTGGGGCGGCCCCTCACTTCTGTAGTGCGGCATTATAGTTAGAGTGCGGCACTCATTGTCTGGGTGCGAACACCAAGCGTTAGAGTGCGGCCCTCAGCGTCTAGAGGCGTACACTCAGCGTCTAGAGTGCGGACACTCAGCGTTTAGAGTGCGGGCACCACGTCAGGTGCGGACAAAGGTTTAGAGTGCGGACACTCAGGGTTTGTAGTGCGGACACTCGCGTCTAGAGTGCGGGCACCAAGCGCTGATGCGGACACTTGCGTTGGTGTGCGGACATCAGGTTGGGTGGGACCTCAGGTCGGGAGTGCGTACACTCAGCGTCGGAGTGGGGCCCTCAGCGATAGAGTGGGGGCACCAAGCGTCTAGAGGGGGGGACACTCAGCGTCTAGAGTGCGGACCTTGCTTTAGAGTGCGGACACTCAGCGTCTGGAGTGGGGGACACTCGCTTTGGAGTGCGTACATCAGCGCTGGAGTGCGGACCTCACGACTAGAGGGGCGGGCACCAAGCTTAGAGTGGGACCACAGCGCTAAGTGCGGACACTCCCCTTCTGAAGGGGGACATCGTGTCTAGGTGCGGAACTCAGCGTCTAGAGGCGGACACTTAGCGTCTGGAGTGGGGGACACTCAGGTTAGAGTGGGCCCTCAGCGTCTAAGTGCGGCATCGTCGTAAAGGTCACGGGGGATTCAGCTGGCACAAGGTCAGGGGGGATTCACCTGGCTAAGGTACGGGGGATTCCCCCGTCTAAAGTAGGGGGGATTCACCGGGCTCAAGGTCACGGGGGATTCAACTGGCTAAAGGTCACGGGGGATTCCCCCCGCTAAAGGTCACGTGGGATTTATACCGGCTAAAGGTCACGGGGGATTCAACTGGCTAAAGGGTCACGGGGGGGTTTTTTCCCCCGTCTCAAGGTAAGGGGGTTGACCGGGGTCAAGGTCACGGGGTTTCACCCGTCTCAAGGTCAGGGGGGATTCACCTGGCCAAGGCACGGGGTTTCACCGGGCTAAAGGTCCGGGGGATTCCCCCGTTAAAGGGTCAGGGGGGATTCCCTGGTAAAGGTCAGGGGGGATTCAACTGGCTAAGGTTTTAGGGGGGATTCACCTGCTCAAGGTTAGGGGGATTACCTGGCTCAAGGCAGGGGATTCCCCCCCGTCTCAAGGTCAGGGGGGGATTCACCTGGCTAAAGGTCACGGGGATTCCCCCCGCCCAAAGGTCACGGGGATTCACCGTCTCAAGGTCAGGGGGGTTCAACGGCTCAAGGTCACGGGGGATTCACCCGTTCAAAGGTCAGGGGGGATGAACGGGGCTCAAGGTCAGGGGGGGGTTTCCCCGTCCAAGGCAGGGGGGTTCACCTGGTAAAGGGGCCCGGGGGGGTTTAAACTGGCTAAAGGTTACGGGGGATTCACCTGGCTCAAGGCAGGGGGGGATTCAACGCTCCAAGGTCAGGGGGGATTCACCGGCTCAAGGTCACGAGGGTTTCAACGGGTCAAGGTAGGGGGGACCCCCCGGGGTTAAAGGTCAGGGGGGTTTCCCCGCTAAAGGTCGGGGGGGATTCCCGGTCAAGGTCACGGGGTTTCACCCGTTTTAGGTCAGGGGGGTTCAACTGCCAAGGCAGGGGGAATTCCCCGTCTCAAGGTCACTGGGGATTCAACCGTCTCAAGGTCCGGGGGTTTCCCCGTCTTAAAGGTCAGGGGGGATTCACCGGGCCCAAAGGGAGGGGGGGTTCATGGGTCAAGGTCACGGGGGTCACCCGTCTAAAGGGTAGGGGGGACACCGGGGTTTAAAGGGTCAGGGGGGATTTCCCCCGGGTCAAGGTCACGGGGGTTTCACCGGGTAAAGGTAGGGGGGATCACCCGCCAAAGGGTCAGGGGGATTCACCGGGCTAAAGGGGTCAGGGGGGATTCAACGGCTCAAGGCAGGGGGGTTTCCCCCGTCTAAAGGCCCGGGGGGATTCACCGGGTCAAGGTCACGGGGGATTAAAACTTTTTCAAGGTCGGGGGGATTCAACGGCTAAAGGGTCAGGGGGATTCCCCGTTCAAGGTCAGGGGGTTTCTCCTGGCTCGGGGTCACGGGGGATTCCCCGTCTCAAGGCAGGGGGATTCACCTGGCTCAAAGTGGGGATTAAACTGGCTCAAGGTCAGGGGGGGATTTACCCGGCCAAAATAAGGGAATTACCCTCTCAAGGTCACGGGGATTCACCCGTCAAGGTTCAGGGGGATTCACCTGGTCAAGGTCAGGGGGGATTCAACTAGCTCAGGTCACGGGGGATTGCCCTGGTTCAAGGTCACGGGGGTTTCCCCCGTCTCAAGGTATCATGGGGGATTCCCCCGTCTCAATGTCACGGGGAAATCACCGGGCTCAAGGTCACCAGAGATTTCCCTGGCACAAGATCGCGGCGAGGGGTTTTACATGTCTCAAGGTACGGGGATACCCCCGTATCAAGGTCGGGGGGGGGATTCATCCGTCTCAAGGTAGGGGGGTTTTACCTGGCTAAAGGGTCACGGGGGATTCACCTGTTTTAAGGGTCACGGGGAATTCACTTTCGACACCCCGGCAGCTCCCTATGTGCGTGTGTGGGGGGTAAGATTCACTTTTGGGCCCGGCAGCCTCTTGTGTGCTGTGTGCGTGGGGTAAGAGTAACTTTTAGCGTCCGGCAGCCCCCTGTGTGCGTGTGGTGTGGGGTAAGAGTAATTTTTAACGTCCGGAAACCCCCCTATGTGGGAGTGAGGGTTAGAGTAACTTTAACGCCCCCGGGCACCCCCCTGTGTGCGTGTGTGTGGGGCCAGAGTCACTTTTGGGGCCGGAGCCCCCGTGTGCGTGGTGTGGGGGCCCCAGTCTTTTTGGGCGTCCGGCAGCTCCCTGTGGTTTTTTGTGTGTGTGGGGTAAGGTTACTTTTGGCGCCCGGCAGCCCCCTGTTGCGTGGTTGTTTTAAGTTTCACTTTAACTCGCGCCCCCCTTTTGGCGTGGGGTGGGGGGAAAGAGTCACTTTGGCGTCCGGCAGTCCCTGTGTGCGTGTTGTGGGGGTAAGGTCCTTTTGGGCGTCCGGCACCCCCCTGTGTCGTGGTGTGTTGGGTAAGAGTCACTTTTGGTTTCCCGGCAGCCCCCTGTGGCGTGTGTGTGGGGGTTTAAAGAGCCCTTTAAAAGGCGTCCGGCAGCCCCCTGTGGCGTGTGGGGGGGGGGCCGAGTGCGGCACAAGGTACGAGGGTCACAAATTCTAAGTTACGGGGGATTCCCCCGTCCCACGGTCACGGGGGATTCACCTGGCTCAAAATCAAGGGGGAAATCACCCGTCTCAAGGTCACGGGGGATTACCCGTCTCCAGGTCAGAGGGGATTTACATGTCTCAAGGTCACGGGGATACCCCGTTCAAATCATGGGGGATTCACCCGTCTCAAGATCACGGGGGATTCAGCCGTCTCAAGGTCATGGGGGATACCCCTGGTTTAAAGGTCAGGGGGATTCACCGGGTCAAGGTCACGGGGGATTCACCCGTCTCAAGGTACGGAGGTTTTCCCCTTGCTCAAGGTCAGGAGGTTTAAACCTGGTCAAGGTCACAGGGATTCACCCGTCTCAAGGTCACGGGTAATTTCCCGGCTCGTCCCCAAAGGTTTTACCTGGCACAAGATCATGTGGTTTCAATCGTCTAAAGGGTCAGGGAGATTGCCCTGGCTAAAGGTCAGGGGGGATTCAACGGGCCAAGGTCACGGGGGATTCACCCGTCTCAAGGTCAGGGGGGATTCACCCGGTCAAAAAAAGGGGAATTACCCGTCTCAAGGTATGGGGACACCCGTCTAAAGGTCCAGGGGATTACCCGTCTCAAGGTCAGGGTGTTTTTACCCGTCTCAAGGTCAGGGGGGAATCACCCGTCTCCAGGTCAGGGGGGTTCACCTGGTTAAAGGTTACGGGGGATCACCCGCCAAAGGTCAAGGGGGATTTCCTGGTAAGGCCCGGGGGGGGATTAAACTGGCTCAAGGTTACGGGGGATTCCCCGGCCAAGGTCACGGAGGATTCACCTGGCTTGGTCAGGGGGTTTCCCTGGTCAAGGTCACGGGGGATTCAGCTGGTTCAAGGTCAGGGGGGATTCACTTGTCTAAGGCATGGGGGATTCCCCGGGTCAAGGTAGGGGATTCAACGGCTCAAGGTCACGGGGGATTCACCGGTCAAGTCAGGGGGGATTAAAACGGGGTCAGGTCAGGGGGGTTCACCTGTCTAAAGGTCAGGGGGGTTTCACCTAGCTCAGGCCCGGGGGGATTCAACTGGCTAAAGGTCAGGCGGATTCCCCGGGTTTCAAGGTCACGGAGGATTCACCCGCGAAGGGTCATGGGGGATTCACCTGGCTCAAGGTCACGGGAGATTCAACTGGCTCAAGGTCACGGGGTTTCACCGGGTAAAAGGTCACGGGAGTTTCAACGGGTAAAGGGTCAGGGGGTTTCACCTGTTCAAGGTCACGGGGAATTCACCGGCTCAAGGTCAGGGGGATTCACCGGGCTAAAGGGTTCACGGGGGATTCACCTTGAAACTCACGGGGGTTTCCCCTTTCCAAGGTCATGGGGGTTTTCACCTGGCTCAAGGTCAGGGGGGATTCACCCGTCTAAAGGGTCACGGGGGATTCCCCCTTCAAGGTACGGGGGATTCACCGGGCTAAGGTCAGGGGGGATTAAACTGGCTAAAAGGTCAGGGGGGTTTCCCCCTTAAAAAGGGAAGGGGGGGTTTCACCTACTAAAGGTCAGGGGGGATTCAACTGGCTCAAGGTCACGGGGAATTCACCGGCTCAAGGTCACGGGGGTTTAAAATGGCTCAAGGTCACGGGGATTTACCCACTCAAGGTCACGGGGGATTCCCCGGTTCAAGGTCCGGGGGATTCAACTGCTCAAAGACGGGGGTTTCCCCCTCTCAGGTCAGGGGGGTTCACCCGCCCAAAGGGTCAGGGGGATTCCCCCGTCTGAAGGTCATGGGGATTTCCCCTGGCTAAAAGTCACGAAAAATTTTCAACTGGCTCAAGGTCAGGGGGGATTCCCCGTCTCAAGGTAGGGGGGATTCCCTGGCTCGGGTCAGGGTGGATTCAACTGGCTCAAGGTCAGGGGGGGGGTTTTACCGTCTCAAGGTCACGGGGGATTCACCGGGTTAAAGGTACGGGGGATTAACGGGTCAAGGTCACGGGGGTTTTCCCCGTCTAAAGGTACGGGGGATTCACCGGGCTCAAGGTCAGGGGATTCAACGCTAAAGGGGTGGGGGGATTCACCTGGTTAAAGGTCGGGGGGGTTTCACCCGTCTCAAGGCACGGGGAAACACCTGGCTAAAAGGTCACAGAGTTTTCCTGGCACAAGATCCGGTCAGAGGGGATTAACATGTCTCAAGGCACGTGGATCACCCGTATCAAGGTCGGGGGGATTCACCGTCTCAAGGTCACGGGGGATTTACCTGGTAAAGGTCAGGGGGGTTTCACCTGTTTTAAAGGTCAGGGGAATTCATTTTTTAAACATCCGCAGCCCCCTATGTCGTGGGGGGGGGGAAAAATTTTCATTTTTTGGCGTCCGGCGGGCCTCCTGGTGCTTGGTGTGGGGTAAGAGAATTTTCTAACGTCCGGCAGCCCCCGTGGCTGTGTGGGGGGTAAGAGTAACACACACTACTTTTTAGAATGGGGACACTCAGGTTTCGAGGCGGACACTAGCTTTCGAGTGCGGACACCAGCGTATAGAGTCGGACACCGGCGCCCTAGAGGCGGACACTGGGCTTTTGAGTGGGGAAACCCCCT
>JAMZAV010012592.1:0-17212 GCA_024449915.1 Sweltsa coloradensis | reverse complement strand
AGGGGGTTTTTCAAAAAAAAAATTTTTAAAAATTTAAAATGAGCATTTTTTTTTTCAAAGCAAATGTTATGTTTGTAAGTTTTTGTGTGTCAAAACTTTGGAAAAACTTCCAAAAGGCTTTACGATTTGGAATTAAATTTGGATCAAAATTGTAAGTTTTGGAAAAATTTATGATGTGTCACTGGTTTAAAACATGAAAATAGGAAGACAAATTTTAAAACTAAATAAAAGTAAATAAAAATGATAAATTAATTAAACAATTATTAAACAAAAAAAAACGATGATTTAGGAGTTTATATCCCTCTTACGTTTTTGGATTGAAAAAACAAAAACGGCAATCGGGGTTTTCCCCAACACTTTTGAGGAAAAATAATGCTGTAAAACAAGCTGTAGACTAGCATGATTTAAGCACTGAGGTAAAAAGAAATAAGAATATACTAGATTTTATGTAAAAATATCTCTTGATTTTAAATACTTGACATTTTTTTTCAAATTTAGCATTTTTTTTTTTAGCTCTTTGTTGAAAACCCCCAAATGTGAGGACTTTTTTGCATTTTAAAAACAGAAACGAGCTTCATGGGAACATTTCCATTCAAAAACCCACTTAAAACTTTTAAATGCAATGCTCAACTTATTCTAAAGGGGTTTATGGGGAAACATTTTTTAGAAAAAATTAACTTTATAGTCGTATTAAAAAATATATATTCACCGATTTAGAGAAAAAAAACCCAAACAGAAAAATTCCTATCCCTCTAACAAAAAACTGTTGTTGTTGTATTTCCAGAAGCAAGTGTGAGGGGGGGTATCACAGTCTCGTCCCTGATCACAACCGAGCCGCCGGACAGCTAAGCTCTCCTGGGGGGAGCGGACGAACTAGGGGGGACTTCATCGGATCTTCAACTCCGACCCACCCCCCGAGTCAGAGCCCCCTTAGCCTACCAATGTCAAAAAAATCCCAAGGTACTACCGCCCCACTACAGGCACAGTGGGATATTTCAGTTCATTTTAATAAAATAAAAAATACAAATTTTTTTTCCCCCCCAAATTTAGACAGTAGTAGCGTTGGTGACTAATATATAGCTAGAGTCGTAAGGCTATGCGAGTGTCTACGGAAAAATTTGCCTTGCTCATGTAGACATTGCCAACATGCTGGGCAGCTGCCCGACGTCGGCGAAGCTACAGCACCTAGCAGCAATCGGAAAACTTCGTAGGCCCTAGTGGAGAACGGATGTAAATTTTAAATTAAACGCGCGAAATTTTAACAAAGATACATTATACAAGCATTTCGTTTTTGGGTTTCGCGTTTTAATATTATTATACATAAAATAAATTTTTTTCGGTGTAAAATACAAATGAATATGTCATATTTTGTTTTTTTATATATTTTAACATAAAATATTATGTTTTTATATTTGAATTTTCAAAAATTTTAAATTCTCTAAATGTCTGGTAAAAAAAAGTTTTTTTTTCAGCGCTGGTTTTGTTTGGGAAAGGGCCCATGCTTAAAGGAAATGTTTTAAAAAGGAAATTACTAGGAAGCTTCCCCCAAACCGTTTTTTTTCAGGGCGTTGTTGGAGAGCGAATTTTTTTAAAAACAAAAAACTGCGTAAAATTGTGTTTTTCATGAAAAATTATTTTTGTTTGCGCTCAAAATTTCACCCAATATTTAATTTATAAAAAAAGGTTTTCTGTAAAAAAAATCTTAAATTGGAAAAAGCATGTAGGTTTTATAAGTCAAAGAAATGTAAAATAAAAAAAAAAAAAAATAAAAAAATTAAAATTGCGATTTTATAAAAAAAAATTTTTTGAATGCGCTCAAAGTTCAACAAATATATTAATTCGTGAAATTAAGGTTCTGTAAAAAAATATTACAATTGGGATAAAGCATGTAGTGTTATAAGTCAAAAGAAAGTTTTAAAAAACAAAAAAAACACGTAAAATTGCGATTTCATGAGAAATTTTTTTTTAATTGCGCGTTCTGGGCGCGTTAAAAACTGAACGTGAATAAAACAATACTTATTTCCTGTTAGGCACTAATTAGAAACTTGAATCAGTGAGTATCACCCAAATATGAAAAACTGGAAAAAATTACAAATAATTTAGAAATGTCAACCACTCGCCCCGGGTCCCCGGCAACTTTAACATTAGGGGTTCCTTTAGGGTTTGGAAACCCAGTTTTGTTTTCGATCATCAACCCGTGCCCCAAACGATTAATTAAAATTCATGCTGTCCCGAAAAACTCAATTCTTAAAACTCCATTACTCAGACTTAAGTCCTGTTATGGTTAAAATAAAAATGTACAATGTTTTTATCTATTTTTCGTAAATCTTTGGAAATTTTTACTAAAATAAAAGCATTTTGTTTTTCCCCAATTTAATGATCGCCTGCCCCCTGGCGCGGTATTAGCATTGTGATTTACTTTCTTTACCCCGTCTGGGCCCGTGTAGAATTGACCCAGAGCAGGCTCTGTAAGACAATCTTTTCAAAAAAAGAAGTCCACCTGAAAACATCAGTAGAAGACCCCGAAAAAAAATCACAAAATCTTTTTTTTTTTTGTAACTTTTTAAAAAATTTTTTTAAGTTATTTTCTAAAATAAAAATTGACAGTTAAGTTTACAAAGGTAGAAAATTGCGCATCAGATCATAAAAAAAAATTTATCAAATTTATAAAATTGTTTTTTTTACGAGCTTGGTAAATTTCCAAAAATTTACCCGTTGTGGCGCATTCCAGAGAAAAAACCTCTGCTTTCCCCGGCAAAATTTTTGGCACGAGCCATCCAAAGTCTTAAAATTGGGGGAGGGGGGATTTTTTCGGCGAGCATTCAACCATCGCACCCAAAAATTGGGAACATATTATTTCATTTTGTTTTGTTTTCATCACGGGTTGGGAAAAGGCCCTCACTTTGCCACTTTTACATAATCATTCATGAAAATTCAATTATTTTCTATCTTAATTACAAGATAAAGTCCCCTACACTGTATGTTTCTGAAATTTTTCCCACTGTTTTTTTTTACGTTTTATTTTTTTAAAATAGATTTTAAATTTATTATCTTTGTACCTCAATGTAAAATGGCGCAATGCTGACTTGAGTAAAGGAAAAAATAAATAAAAAAGTAAAGAAGTTTTTTATAAGGTGGGGAATAAAGGAGGTAGCATATAGTAAATTAATAATCTAATTTAGAAAAGAGCAACAGACCCGTCAAATTACACATGTAATCATAGAATAGAATATGAGGAACTATACACAATTAAAAGATATGGTTTTGACAGTTTGTTTACGAAATAAGGAAATTATGCAAATCCTATGGGTGGTTAAGGGGCCCCACAATTCAAATTTGCAATTTACATTGTTTGTATCTTTTTTCTCATTGTGACAAATTTTTTAAAAAACAATATTTTTGATCTTCTTGAGAAGGAGTTTTTCACATAACAACGTCACATTGTGGGTCCGGGAAATTTTTGGGTTGGCAGAAATTGTGATTCATCGGGTTTCACAGACAAGAGAAAAGGTAAATTCTGGAAAACACTCGCAAGCCGGAGGGGGAATAATTAAAAAAAAAGGGGTTTTGCTCAGGTAGGGGAAAAGTTTAAGCCAGGTCCAATTTTTAAAAAAAATCTCTAGTTTGTGCATCGTTTTATTAAAATCAACGATTATTTTATTTTTGGTGGATTGGACCGGATTGGACTTTGCGGCCAAAACTATATTATGCGTCAACAGAAGTGTATTTTTTTGTGTACAAAAGAATACTAACCCAGAGAAAAAATACGATTTCCAAAACAATTTTGCAAATTATTTTTTATTTCACTGAACGATATGTTTTTTAAGAGCCTGCCCCATTTTTCCCCGAGATAACGCTTTTTTTTTAATAAGGGATAAACAAATGACAAAGAGGTCTGGCTCAATCAAAAATTTTTTTTTAAAAAAAGATCGCGAAAAAAATTTTAAATTTTAAAAAAATATAACCTAACTCACTAAATACCTAAAAAAACTTGTTTTTTAATTTTAAGAACCTGTTTAAAATTAAGGAATAATTCCGGGATTATTTGCGGACAGTGCGAGGAAGATGGGTTTTTGGGATGGGTACCCCCCCCCCCCCCCTTCCAGGTACCCCACAATGCACCCCACAGAGACTCACAAGAACCAACACTGAGAAATAATTATACAGTCAGAATACAGAGTGTTGTATGTGGAAAAAAATCCATAATATCTGCCAATGATGGTAATATTGCACTTTTGGGGGGCGGTATGCCCTGTTGCAATGGTTCATAAAAAAAAATTCCCCCTCCCCCAATCATTTGTTACAAAGCATGACCAGTATGACGTATCAGTAAAAGACATAGAAAAAGAGGACATTTTCTCTCAATCATTAAAACAAGGTCCGCAGAGGGAGTATTTCAAACCGCCTATGTGATAAGATTCTCCCTTTGGGACCGTCTAGCAAAGAGACTTTTGGGTTTGAGTTTGATTGATCATTGACAAGACAATATTTTATTTGATCTTTAGGAAGGATATCTTTAGTACGATACATTAGACTTGATTTCATAAGCTATCATTAATCAATGATTATTTCGAAGAGGGCCCCTGTGATCTAAAACAGATTTCGAATATAATATGTAAACATGGTTTGAAAATGTTTTTTAAAGCATTTTTCATCTTTTACACGTTTTTTCCCGGGGCTCAGTTTTTCGGAAATACATGCCCCCCCCCCCCCCCCCCCCCCCCCATCAGGCATATCCCCCAGTATCCCCCAATCAGAAAACTCCCAACCCCCCGCTTCGATTTCGACCCCCTGCGGCAAGCCGGATAAATAAGAAATCCTCGGAAAACAAGAGAGCTTCGTTTTTTCAAGCGTCTATCTATAATGCGCGGTTTCATTACAATTAATTATACAGCTTTTTGGCAAAGTCGGGTAAAAAACCGAGCCCGCGCGGTCTCTGTTTCTGTTCATTCCCGACCTTGTAAAAAAAGGGAGGGTACTTTTGTCCTACGGACAGCTCAACCTCACATTCCAGCCAAAACTTTGGACCCAAAATTTAATAAATTAGAATTATGCAATTATAGAAGAGAAAACTTGGTACCGTAAATTTTTCTATTTTGCTCACTTTTAACAAAATAATGGAAAATGAAAAGAAATTAATTATACTTTGTTGATTTTTGATTGGTTTTTCTTAACGTCCATATTTATTTTTCTAAAAAAATTTTTGACGAACTTGAACTTTTTAAAAATTTTTGGTTTAAAATAACTTCAACTTTTTTAAAAGTTCTTTTTTGGCTGTGAAAATGAAGTTTAGAAAGTTTATTAAAAAATGAACTGTCCCCAAAACTGGGTTGTTGGGGGGGGGGGGGGGGGGTCCCAGTGGGTTATTTTGTACACAAAAAAGAAGCCCGGGAACGTAAAAAAATGTATTTTGTTGATACAAACAATTTTCGAAACGGACGGGGAGAAAACATTGGCAATTAGTGTATTTGTCTGTGAAACATGATGAAATGATAAATTCAGCCAACGGCCCTTCCCGGGCCGCTCACAGTTTAACCCCTTTTGGTTGCAAAACAAATCCGTCCCCTGAAACCCCAAAAATTTTTTAAATTGTCTACAAAAAATTTCACAATAGTAAAAAGATACAAACAATGAAAAATTCAATGTTGCTGCTGGCCAAAATTGGGGCATAATATTGGTTTTTCCCCATATTCTATTTTTCCACGTTATAATTTGACAGCTCTGGCCTCTTTCCAAAAATTAAAATTTTTACTTTATTTATCGTTAGTTATTTCTTTAATGACGTAGCGAGCGAACGAAGATTCCCTTTCACTACCTGGAAAAAAAACATCCGGAATGTTTTGTTTTCTTTCCTTTCTTTCTTTCTTTCTTTTTTTCTTTTTCTTTTTTCTTTCTTTCTGTTTGTTTATTGTGTTCTGATAGCACTATTTCGGCCCCAAAAACCCATACTCCAAATTTCGATAAAAATTTTATTGAGGCCTTCGAAAACTTGAACCAAAAACTGCCACGTTTTTGAGCGCAAACGAAAAAATTTCTCATGTAAACGTAATTTTACGATTTTTTTTGATTTTTAAAAAAAATTTTCACTTATAACACCAAAAGCTTTTTCCCAAGTAAAAGATTTTTTTACAAACCCTTTTCAGAATTATATATTCGTGGGAATTTGAGCGCAATTTAAAAAAAAAAATTTCTCATGAAAAGCAATTTTACGTGTTTTTTTTAAAAAAACTTTCTTTGACTTTAACACCTACAGCTTTATCCCAAATTTTAATGATTTTTTCACCCGAACCTTAATTTTAGAATTATATATTCGTTTTGAAATTTGAGGGCATTCAAAAAAAATTTTTTTATGAAAATCGCAATTTACGTTTTTTTTTTTTTTTTTTATTTAATTTCTTTGACTTATAACACCTGACATGCTTAACCGATTGTAATGATTTATTATACAGAAACCTTTATTTATAAATTAATATATTGGTGTGAAATTTTAGCGAAACAAAACAATTTTCTTGAAAAAGCAATTTTACGCTTTTTTTTGGTTTTTTAAAAATTACGCTCATCCAAAAAACGCGCCCGAAAAAGCGTTTGCGAAGCTTCTAGTATATTTCCTTTTTAATACACTTCCCTTTTAAAACGGCCTTCCCCAGAACAAAACCTGCAGCTGCCAAAAAATTTTTTACCTGACAGTTTAGGAATTTAAACTTTTAGAAGTTTTTTAAAAATAAATAATAATATTTTTTGTTAAAATATAAAAAAACAAACAAATATGACATATTTATTTGTATTTTACACTCGAAAAAAAAGTTTTTTTTTGTATCTATAATAATATTAACGCGAAAACCTACAAACGAAATGCTTTATCAATGTATCTTTTTGTTAAAATTTTTCCGCGCGATCTAAATTTAAAAATTTACATCGGTTCTCCACTAGGGGCCTACGAAATTTCTCCGATTGCTGCTAGGAGCTTAGCTTCGCTCGAGCTGTCGGGCACGCTGCCTAGCAGTCGGGAATGTATACATAGCGGAGGAAAAATTTTTTCCGTAGACACTCAGCATAGGCCGTTACGACTCTGCTATATTTTGGCACTAAACGGTAGTAGGCCTACTCTATTTTATGTTCATATACAGTAAAAAAAAAAGGGTTTTTTGTGACAAATTTTATTTATTTGTTTTTTACAAAAATAATGATAACAAAAATGGGTAGTTTTAGTAATTTTTGAGAATCAAATGATAAAAAAAAGGAATTTTGAAGCTAAAGATAAAAAATTTAAAATTGTAAATCAGATAATTGGCAGAGAAAGGGGAGGGGCCAAAGAATTCTCTCGATAGAAAGCTCTGATTAGAAGAAGGAATTTAGAAAAAGAGGCAAAAATTTAGAATTTTAATTGTGCGGAATTTATTAAATTTGCACTACATCAAGTGAGTCGGACTTTTGTCAAAAAAGGGTGTGGTTTAGATTCTGGGGATGAAAATGTTAGTATTAAAACTATAAAATGGGAATGGTGGGCTTTTATTACTGAAAATGGTAAAGATTAGACTATACAAAATTTTGCTGCTGGGTTAGGGTATGTTGTCGAGGAATAATTTTTGTAAAATGTGTTTGCGTTTCCTTAGGGATATTCTAGCAAAAATCTTTACAGCATGTTTTTAATAATAACAATGTGGTTGCTGGGGGGGGAATAGCCCATTTAAATGATGTCATACGATGATGATTCGTTATATTAACTTCACTTAATGCACAAAGGCGAAACGATGGCGGTAGATGACAAGAAGGCCGATTAAAAAAAAAACCCATGTCTTATGAGGATTCGAAACCCACCCCCTCGTAGACCCAACCCCCCCTATAACATGTGTCACCCCCAAACGGTTTGAGCTATAGAAAAAAAAAGACAATAAAAATAAATTCATTATAAGGAAAATGGGGGGGAGTTTAGAAATTTATTTTAGGAGATGAACATAAATGCGGACATTGAGATTCATTTTAAAGTAAGGGCAAGGATTTTAAGGTTATATACTTTTTGGAATAATAATGTGGCCCCCATCAAATTCTCAAGACCCCCGGGTATATGCATAACTTTTAGGCCAAAAACTTTAAAATAAATACAGTCCCCCATCATCAAATTCTAAACACCAAGTTTTTTGTAAAATGCATAGCCTCTAACAAAACATGTGCCCCCAAGGGAAAAAAACCCAGTCACTTACCATAGACAATGTTCAAAAAAAGAATTCTGGTTTTTTTTTTAAAAAAAAATTTTGATTAGGGGTAGACTTTTTAATAGGCCCCTTTATTTTTAAATTTGTTTTCAGCAGAAGTCCCCCAAATGTGCCCCCCCCCTTTCCCCCTTAGGTTTGGGGAAACAATGTGAAAAACTTTTTCCCCGGTGTTTGGATTTAAAAAAAAATTTTTCCCCCCCCTCTTTTTTTGAGAAAAAATTTTTGAGAGGAAGAAAATCTTTTTAAAATTTTCTTTTTGCAATGAACAAAAAATGTTTTACTTGGTGGGCCAAAATTGTATCCCCTTTAAAAGCTTTTGGCCCAAAATTTTGCGGTTTTGGAACCAAAATTAACACAAAAAAAAAATTAATCAAAAAAAAACTAAAAGTTAACGTTAATCCAGTAGGGCCCTCACAGATAAACAATCCCCAAAAAAGTAAAATTATAAGTGTTTTTCTTCAAAAAAAAGATATTAAACAACGCTTTTTTCCCCCCCCGCCCCGCGAACCAAACCTCCCGACTCGGTTTTTCACGCCCCTCTGTTCGTTTTTTGGGGGTAGAGCCACATGCCTATAAAAATAATCCCGAGAGCACCCAAAAGGGGGACAAACCGGAGAACTCCAGGGTTAAAAACTGCGGTTTACACCTGCCCCCCACCCCGGGGCCCTTTTCCCGGCAGCTAAAAAACTGTACAACGGGAGGATCGGATACTTTTCCCCAAATATTCCAACAGGGCAGGCAATTCGGATTATTTTTTTCCCCAAGATTTTATTATTTAGATACTTTTTAGAAAGTAAATTTAAATTTTGGGCCAAAAAAAAATTAAAATAATTATGAAAAATTAATATTTCAAAAAAACAATTTTTTAAATGTCAATTTTTACCTTTTTTTATAACTAGAAAAAATTAAAATTATCGATTGGGATGAACCATGCGATACTAGATTTTGCCTGCAATAGTCATGCCATAAAATATTTGTCCTTTTATCATCATCGAAAAATAGGAAAACAAATTTGAATTACAAAAGGGGAATGTCATTTTTCTTTTAAATCAAACAGCCCATTGGTCCCCAAAAAATATTTAAAAAAAACCTTTTAAAATGGATTTGGGGAAACCCCGGGGGTCCAATGACATCATAGCTGAATTTAGGCACTAAATTGAACTAAATTCTTCTGTCCAATTTTTTGTCTTACCTGTTGATAAAATATTTACAATTTTAAAAAAGAACAATTATGTCCTTTTGTTTTTTAAACTTTAGTTACATAAATTTTTTAATGTTTTTGATTACTTTTTTTGTTTAAACTTACCCCAAAAACACATTATTGTTAATTTAATTACTAATTAGTCCCCCCCCCGGGGTACCTACTTTATGTAAATTTGATGATATTTTAGGGATATCACACACTTCGTGGTCGAGGGCTGTGCTGTTTGTGATATTCCAAATGACTAAGTATTTGAAAAAATTATTGAAAAATACAAAAAAAATGTTGTACAGGAGGAAGCCCTCCTATCGCAGCTGACATTGGGAGTGCGTATTTGGACTTGCGGATCCCGTTACTACAAGATGATTTCCCGAGGTAGGGGGGCGAACCACGGTATAGTGAGGATAAAATCCCTGGGGGACATTCAGCCCAGGTCAAGAGGTTCATGCAGTCCCAAATGAGATCGTCATCTTGACATTCAGGAGTTTAACACGGTAGTTGACCTAGTCTAATGGGGGATGGTTGGTTTTTTTTTTTCTTTAAGCAATTTCATTTTAGAAAAAAAAAACTTTTTTTACAAAGGAGAAAAACCCAAAAAAGTTTTAAAACTTTAAATTTAAAAAATTAAAATGTAGAAAAAAATGAAAGTAAATAAGAAAAATTTTAAAAAATAATATCAAAAATTTAAAAAATAGAATAAGTTTTTTAAGGTCTTTTTTTATTTTTATATTTTAGTTAAATTTTTAAAATCGAAATTGAATGAAAAAATTAAGTGAAATAATATTAGAATTGAATAAAAAAAAAAATAAGTGATAAAAATGTAGTTCATTTAAAATAAAAAGGGGGAAAAAGTCAAAGAAAAAAACTAAAATAAAAACAAAATTTCAGAGACAACCCACAAAAAAATAGGTATAGAGGTTTGCCAAAATCAGGAACGTAGGCCCAAAATCAGGGAAAAGCAGATTTATGTGGAAAAAAACCCCAATAGAAAAAGCTTCGTTAAAATCTAAAAAACCCAAAATGTGACGCCCTATGTAGAAATGGGGTTAGGCCAAACCATATTTTGTGGTTTGCCTTCATCATAAACAAAAAGATAAAAATTAAAAATTTATGTCCTCCAGGAATTTGAGAAACGTGGATTTTGGGGGAAAATCAATACTATTAGAAATTTACATTGAAAAACTAACATTTTACATTTTAAACGAAGGATACACATGTATAAATTAAGGAAACAACATAGGTATATATATTTTCCCCATTTAGGCCTAAATTTAAATAGCTTTACATTTTAAAAAAAAGTTAAGCTGTGGGTTTATTCGACGGACATTTACATAATGGTAAAATATTGCTTCTAAGCAAGGGAAATAAGCAGAGAGTCACATGTGATACTCCCACCCGAGGAATTGTTGATTTTTCATCCCCGCCCCGACTGGGTTGGAACCATGTTTGATTTTTATTGTTATTATTAAATTTCGGGTTTTTTCCCCAATTTTAGGACATAGTTATTGATTCATAGCATTTCGAAAATTTTGCCCGACTGGGGTTCGAACCCAGAACCTCCAGTTTAACATGCCATAGCTCTAGAAATTTGACCCCCAACGGGACAACAAAAACAAACCTTTACAAACGCAAGTTTTGTGAATGTTGGTTTCCCATGAGAAAAACCAAACAAAGCTGCAATGTACTGTCAAATTGAAAGATCACTGGTAAATCCAACATCATAAATCATGGATTGGTTTTATTTGCTGAAAAATCGAAAGATACATAATAAATCCAACCCCACATATTGATGATGAGTGATTGGTTTATCCTGTATTTTTCAGATTTACGGCTACATTGCAGTTTCTGTTGGATTTATTTTCATGGAAGTCAACATTCACAACAACTAGCATTTTAGAAATTTTTGTTCTTTTTGTCCCGGTGCTCTTTGGTAGAGCTATGGCACGTTAACCCGGGAAATTTTGGGTTCGAACCCCGCAGGGAAATTTTTACGACAACTGCTATGAATCAAAATAAAAAATAATAATAATAAAAATTATTTTTTATTATTATTTTTATTTTTTTTATTTTTTTATTTATTATTTTTTTTTTTATTTTTTTTTAAATTTTTTTATATTATTATTATTTTTTTTTTTTATTATTTTTATTGCTATAATTGGGTACTCCACGACAATACTTGCAGGTTTTGGCGAACATGGACGTCCATTTGAAGTTGTTCAATTCCTGTGTGGAGCGGGGTTTCTACATGGCCCGCCGCCTTTGACGTGGGACGCCCGTCTGATGGACGTCTGGGAGTCGGGTCGCGGCCCCTGATCGTGACTTACGACCACCCACAGGTGGCGGCCGAGCACGCTCTTGGGGCCCCGGCGGTAACATCGGGGGGGCAACGGGCAGAGTCTCCGGAGTTTGCACGATTTTCTACTTGAGGCGCTAAAAAGGTCAGAGAATAGGTTTACTATATAAAACTTATCATCGGGAAGCATTAAATTCAAAAAGTTGAAACTTGCTCGTAGGGAAATTTTGGGTGAAATTCAAATATTATCTTAATAGGTGCTTTTTTAATAATACAACAAGCAACAAAAGGGGGTTTTCAGCTTACTTTTGGAGATTTTTCGAAATAAAAAAAAAATAAATCCCTATCCTTTAACATTGCAAGCGAGCAAAAAAACCTTTCGACCAAAAAAAGGGATCAGTACAGAACCGCAAGGAAATAGACTAAATTATGTTCAATTTTTAGGTAATTAAAAACTGAAAAAAAAATATATTTGCAAAATAAAGTTACCTACGGGGTTTTGATATTTTACGTCCAAAGTCAATATATAATTTAAAACAACCCAGGAGCAAAAGTTTAAGGCTTGGCAAAAAGCTGCGTGGCCTCTTCGAAACCGGCCGATTGCCAATGAAGGAACTCCCTTGAAAGTAGTATAGGGGGCAAAATTTTTAAAAATTGGGTTTGGCGCCTCTCCGTATTACAAAGAATTGAATGTTTAAGTTAAAAAAAAGTCGTAAAAAAATGTTTACAAATAAAACCAAGATAACATAATACACAGAATAAAAACAAGTTTTATAAGTAATTATTATTGAGAACCCATCAAATTCATTACAATTTTTAGTGTTATTAGTTTAATTGGGGCAATTATTCCATATTGAAAGACTTTGTTTACATATGGGAATTTATTATTATGTCATTAGGGCTATGAAGATATTGCAAATTTTATTAAAAAAACAAAATATTGGGGGCAGTGCGCAGGCTGAAGCCGGGTTTTAAAACAAAAACTTTATACACTAAGGCCTCCCCAAAACTAGCCCCATAGCCAAAAGTTGAGGGAAGAATTCTTGTGTTCGAGAATTTTAAATGAAAAATTTTTAAAAATGTAACCTTTTTTCGATAAGAAGAAACAATAATGTGGGACAATAAAAAAAAGGGAAAAAAATTTTCACAGCCGGGACTCGAACCCCGGGGACCTTTCTCTTACAAAAGAGCGCGCTAACCGTTGGACTAAAGCGACCACAGAGCTAGGGGTCCATAGCGATCCGCCGCTTCCTTAACCCCCAGATATGCCGCCATCAAAGGAGTGAAAAGTTTTGGATGGCAATTTGGACACTTTTAATACTTTTAAAAGTTATGCCAATATTTTTTGATTGTAATTGACGTCTGTACATAGCATGTGACGCAATTACTGTTACTTTTGGGTTTAAACACTTTGATGTGGCAGTTCCTCGACGTATTCACACTCGATCGAAAAGAGAAAAATCCCGTGCCATGTTTTCAAGCCAAAAACCCGGTTGGGCCAAACTCTAAGAAAAAGTTTCCAACTATTACAATCGTATATTTATTTTATAATTACATAAAGCCCATCCCCTATTGAATGTTTTTAAAGTTTTTCGAATTTGCATTTTTTGTCCATTGGCCCATTGCGTTTTGTATTAGTATATACTATTTTAATATTCAACTAACTATTAGTACGTTCCTCAATAAACATATATTTTTTTATTATTTTAAGTCCAAAGTTCTAGTAGGGTTTTACTAGCTTTTTGCACATTTTTTTTTAAAAATTTAAACAAGAAAGGTTAGGGGGCCGGGTTTATTCAGGTCATGTATATTCGACAATATGGTATGTTTTGTTATTTGAACTCTTTTAAAACTGTTTTTTAAAAATTTTTTTTTTAAAATTTCAAATAAAAATCCTCCCTTCCAGGTCGCCAGCGTCGGCCGGGGCCCGCAATGGCCGAGTTGACTACCCCCTGGCGTTTTTTGACCAAAAACCCGGTGGGGAAAACCCGCGGAGATGGCCCACCTTTTCAACCGAACGTCACCCAGGGTTCGGGGCCCGTGGGGGGGGGGGGCAAATGGGTTTTCCGTGATTCTTCCGGGGTTCCCGGGGTTGTAGAGGGGGCCTCGGTGGAATGGGAGGGGGGGGTAGGGGGCAGCTAACCGGTGGGCGTGGGGACCCAACCACCACTCTCAGTTTTGCAGTTAAGTTGGCCAGGATTTTAAATTTGGGTTTTTTGCCTTAAGTTTAAACCCGGGAATATTAAACACATACAACGACTTTCACATTTATTTTAAAACTAGGTAGGGCCCAGACAGAAAAATAAAAGGAAAACATGCATTGACAAAATTTGAAAAAAGTAATTTTAAAAGGAATACAGTATCTGGGATATTTTTTCTAAAAAGGCTCAATGAAAAAAACGTAAACGACTTTTGTGACAGTAAAGAGAAAGATAGGGTCCAAACCTACTGAAGTAGAGTGGAAGGCCCAGTAGAAAAAACAAAAAATTTAAACACATTTGTATTTTGAAAATTACTAAACGTTTGGTCCCCGTGCCCCTTCGAAAAGTGAGTAAGAGAGACTAGGTTTAACTCAAAATGCTTCAACCTGTTCATAAGCTCTGTCCCCCCTACCTTTTAAGAAGTGAATCAAAAAGATGGGAATTGCCGCACTACAAATGGGTTTCAAAACTTGCCACAAACCAAATGTAAACCTCCAGTGATTTCCTATCATTCTTTTAACTTAAGCAAACCCTAGTTAACAAGTTAGCTAACCCAGCTTAAATTAGACCGCAGCATCTCTCTGTCACTCGCTGAAAATCAGTGGACTGAAAATGTTTTGAAATGTAGTTTTTTTATTGTTTTAGTTTTTCTTTCTACGCAGCGTGCCAACTCTGCTTTTGTTGCTGGGGGATTTCATATCAAAACAACCAAACCAGCTGAAATAAAACTTGCCCCCCTCCGATTTGATGAAATTTGGGAAATCCCCTTTAAACATGTGGAGATTTATCGTGGAAAATTTGATTCCTCACGCGCTTAGTTTTTGCCTAACGCCCCCCTCAAAAAAATCAAATTTTTCGACGCCGAGCGGCGTACCTGGATTGGGAATTTTTTAAACCATTGGGCGTAAAAAGCTTTTTTTTTTAGACCCCAATTTAAAAAAGGTTTTTTATTTGGCAATTTAATGTCAAGTACTTTAATGCATTCTAATGTGAAATCTGTAAAAAAAACTAATTTGTTTTTAAACCTACCCTACGAAAAGTCCTTTAAAAAAAAAAAATGTTTTTGTGACTAATGTTTTATACATGCACAAAAATTTTGAGATGGGTGGCTTGGGATCATGATATATCAAACCCTTTTTATTTTCAAAGAAATTTAATTTCGGCAAATTTTTAATTTTACTACAAAGGAAGGTTTAAAAAATGACACTTTTGGGGCATGACCCTGTGATATGATCCCAAATTTCCATCCCCTCCAATATTTTTTTTACATTGTAAAAAACATCTAAAAAAAACACGTTTTTTTAAATTTAAAAAGATACTGTAGCTTTATACACGCGTTTTATTTTTCAAAAAAATTAATTGGGCAAATTTGAATTTCACTACAAATGGAAAGGTAAAAATTTCCATTAACACATTTGGGGCATGACCCCGTTATTCATATCCCAATGCCACCCATCCCAATTTTTTTTTTTAGGGCCTACATGTAAAAAAAAAAACAAAAACCGTTTTTTTTTTAAAATTTTAAAAAATACTTTTTCTCGTAGGGTAGGCTTCAAAAAAAATGTATTTTTAAAAATGGTTTCACAAACAGGAAAGCATTCAAATACTTAAATTAAATTGCCCAAAAAAAAAATCTTTAAAAAAAAAGTGCCTTTTTCGTCCACGGTTTTTTAAAATTCCAATACGGTACGCCCTCGGCGTTGCCCCAAAATTTTAGTTTTTTTAGCAGGGGGTTACTAAAAAAACTAAGCGCCCCCCTCGGAATACAAAATTTTCACGATCAATCATTTAGGTAAGAGTAGATTTGTAGTTTCATCAAAAATTTGGGGATGGTCATGGAAATGGCCTGGTTTATTTGACATGGAATTACCCTGCTTTCTTTCGCACTTTTGATCCGCTTTTTTGGATTTTTTTTCAAAAATGGCATAGTGATGGGGCCCCAAAAAAAGCCCCCCCCCCCCAAATTTAAATTCTCTTAAAAAGGGATTTTTTTTAAATTTTAATTTTTTTTTTTTTAACACTATCTAAAAAGGCTTTCTCTGTACGTCTGAGTCAGCTGTTTGTTTAATTTAGGCTGTTAGGGTAGGCTTTGCCCTAGAATAAATTTATTAACATGGGTGTGGGATAGTGATTTGAGATTTGAATAAAAATTGAATATTTTTTTGTTTCACGAATATGGGAATTCCAAATTTTCAAAGCGTTGTTTTAAAACCCCCCCTATGGGGGATAGGCTAATGGCGCGAGGCCTAATCCAAAAAAAGGATTCCCCTTTTGGGCCCTAGGCGCTACCCCCCACTAGGTTTAATTTTCATGTTCATGTGTCATGTTGGTTTTCACTAGGGCCCAAGGCCAGGGGAAGACCCAGGCCTGGACCCTGTTAGTAAAAGTAGGCCCACTACTTAGCTAGCACTATTTAATATTATTACTATTTTTTTTAATAAAATTAATTTTTAATAAAAATTTTAAAATTAAATAATGTTTTTAGGGGTTTTTTTTGTTTGTTTTTGTTGCATTTTTGGCTTTGAACAAAAATTCCCCCAAAAAAATTTCCCCCCTGGAATATTCCGGGAATATTTCTGGGGGAAATTCCCCGAAAAAAATTTCGGAATTAAACCCCCATACCCACTGGCATATTCTTTTTCATTTTTTTTTTTTTTTTTAAACAGCTAAAAGGGGTTTTTAAAGTTTTTTAAAAATTAATTATTCCCCTGCTTAACAAATGACCCCCTTTTTTCTATGATTTTTGTTTTGCACAATGCCAAAAAGGGGTTCAAACAATTTAGACTTGTTTGCAAATACTAATCCGCACCCTAATTTGGACGCACTATTTTATTTAAAGGGCCCACTATGTTCAATTGAGAAAGTACAACCCCTTGGGAAAAGAACGCAAGGCATTTTGGCAAGTAAAATGAAGGGACAACTTCATCCTTGCCAAAGCAAAAACATCAATTTTTAATTAACCATTTAAATTTGCTGGTAGAGACTAAAATACATTTTAAAAATTTACCCATAGAGGGGTTCGAGGGCCTTCCATTGGAAGCACCCAACCCCTGGACCCAAAACCCCCAAAAACTTTGTAGCAAGCTAAAGGACCAGAATCCTATTTTTACAATCTGACCCGGGAAAATAAGGTTAAACTGGAATGGGTGGATCACATAACACTATTAAAGATGCCTCTGCCCAACCTATAGAGTGAATAGGGTATTTTTTTAAAATTTTTTTACCAATTTTAATTATTTTTATGTACACTAGTATGCAAAAAATTACTATAAGGAGGCTCTTTCCCCCGGGTTTTTTTTTCCAG
>JAMZAV010012591.1:0-18301 GCA_024449915.1 Sweltsa coloradensis | reverse complement strand
AAAATATTGTGCCGTATTGATATGTAATTTTTATTGTGCGAGATAAGCCAGGGAACTAGGCCCTAGGCCTAGGCTCCTCAGCCTAGGTCCTCAGCCTAGATTTGGATCAATGATCAGTTTTTCTTCAGTGCCCATTGGAAAAAAAAAGGTTCGGTTCGAGGTTCGAGTGGTTCGCGAACTTTGTAAATGCAGGTTCGAGGTTCGGTTCGAAATTTAAAAATCCAGGTTCGCACAACCCTATAAAACTTCCTTTCTTGGTGTAAGCCTAACACACTCTACATTATTATTATTATTATTATTATTTATTTTCCACTAAAGCTTAGTAGGAAGGTTGGCAGAAAAGGGCAGTATGCCCCAAGCACAAGGTGTCTGCCAGCCTCTACACAACAAATTGTGATAATAAACAAGCTTATAAAACATAGAATATAGAAAACATAAACAACATAAACAAAAACATAAAGAAACCTAGCGGATTGGTCCAGCATGCAAGTGAAGTACCTTATGCCTGTTCCGTACAGAAGGGGGATAATTAGAGTCTACGCCGTCGACCGGTGGAGGAAGACTGTTGGTGGAACTGCTTTGAGAGGAAGCTGACACGCCCATCGAGTGGATAGAATGCTCCGAGGTGATGGAGTTGCTCTTACTGCTGTCTCCGCCCGTCTGTTCATCAGGGGTATCTGAAACATTTTTTTTTGTTGATATGTGGCATTTATTCCCATGTTTATCAGTAGGCCTCATGTGAATGATGTCCAGAACACACAAAGCAAACTTCAAAACAAAAACTCAGGTAAGGAAATGACATGAAACTGACACAATGGCACAAAAACTAGTGTTCATTGAAAACTCAAAAATGAGTCCTCATTTTTTAGTTCGAAGTCTGAGTCTGCGTAGGCCTACCACCAGAAATTGCTCGAGTAGGGGTAAGTAGGGATATTACAAACACTTAGAACTTTGAACTTCTAATTACTGTAATTAGTAGCCTAATAGCCATAGGAGGTTTTTGCTGTAATATTATTTGCACTGCTGAGATTGTTAGAATAATTAATTGCAAGTCATTTTCCAATCCTAGAATGAAAAAAGTAAAATTTGTAGGGGTGTGCAAATCCATGTTTTTCATTTCGAATCCGAATTGAATCTTTCCAAAGATTCGCGAATCCGAAGCGAATCCGAATCTTTTCCAATGAAATTTTGCGTAGCCTATCATTAATTAAGAGATGTGCAAAAATATTTCTGTAAAATTTGAAAATTTGTGTCTTAAAAATAAAAATTGCCGATCTTTCGTTATTTAGCAAAATACCAATTTGATAATGCACAACTTAAAAAAAAGTGCCTAGTTTAAAATTATCAGTAGGGGCCTATCACAAATTTCAGGACAATTTATGATTTATTTAAAAGAAAAACAAGCACATGAGAGTGAGAATCAGTTTTAATTTTAAGCTCAATTTCAGTCTTCAGTTTTCTAAGTTTCGGACAGTTTTTACCACCAGATTAATTTCGACTACCCGGCACCACGGGGTGGTAACAAGCATAGCCGAGCGGGAACCATCGAGCTACCGTGTTTACCAAGAAGTTCGGAAGATTGATTCACAGAAAGCAGCACCATCGAAGACTGTAACCAAGGTAACGGTGATGTTTACCGTGAGCGCCAAGAAGGCAGTGATAGGCATTTCTTTTTTCGGTTCAGTTCCAGCCTGCTGTCAGTCTTTGCTATTTGTATTGTTTCTCGGTTTTTTAGTGCCAAAATCAAAGTTTTGAGTTGTTTGAGAGTTTCTAAAACCACTCTTGCAGTGCCTAGTGCATTCGTAAATACTCGTTAGTTCAGAATAAAATGCGTGTGTACTGATAAAAGAACTGGCTCCAGCAAGCAGGCCTAGTGGTGGTGTTTGCAATATCGGATATTGATGAACATTTATGTCCCAATAGGTCTCCAAAGTCCCAGAAGTTGTCGAAAGAAATAATAAAAGTGTGGGTGGATACTCTTTTCACACACTTTTAACATTTCTTTCAATTACATGAACAGAACCATAAAATAAAACGGAAATCCCCCCACCGGCGCCATGAAAAGCCTAGATAGTCCAAGCAGTAGTCACTAGGTTGCGCTAGTTGTTACTTGATAGTTGGAAGAGTCATTCATAGATCACGACACTAAAGATGTTGGTGCTGCTTTCTGTGAATCAATCTTCCGAACTTCTCAACTAAATTTACGGTTCTTGCTATTTAACATTGTGTTTCCACTCATCCCTGGTTATTTCTCTATGCCCAGCACCTCCACCAAAAGTACGAAATTATGCATTTATTGTGTAATGTCAATATTTTGAAATTAAGTATTTTGAGCTTACTCGCGTACAAATGATTATTACGATCTCACAATTGCGCTTTATGACCCGGCACCTCCACCATAATATGTACCAGCTAGGAGACCAGGATTAATTTAATTTTGACTTCCTACCCGGCACCTCCACCGAAACTTTGAAAAAAGCATTGTTTGAAATTGTGTGGCCTAATTCGAGTTTAAAAACATAATTGCTGCCTTCCTGATACACGCAGGAAAACGGCGGGTAAACGGAGGGAAATTTAAATTTTCGAATACTTCGAAAACTCGAATCTGCTAAAATTGACTTGAATCCGAATCCGAATCCATCTTGGATTCGGATTCGAATTTCGTGGATTTGCACAGCCCAAAAAATTTGAAATGTGGTATGTGTTTTGAGTATTTTTTCAAGATAACAATGGAAGATTGTGAATAAACATCTTGGCTTCTTGAAAGAACACACAAGTTATCCATAACTTATTGTATCCAGTGAGTGGTGACTGTACCCTGACAGGTCAGGGGTAGTAGGGTAGAAGACAGTTCCAATTGAAGAGAGCACCGCTTATAAAAATTGTCCTACTATGGGGTCGAGAAACAGAATGGACCTGGTGAACCGAGTAGCACCTGGTCGCACGGCCCTGGGGGGAGCGTCTAGTGCGGGGCACTTGGGACGGTCCCGAAGTGTTTACTCACCCCAACTTGGCCCGGAACTGGCGGAGTGCTGTGGGCTTTCCCGCTTTAGGCTAGGCTATAAAAACCCTAACAAAAAGTACTCAAAACTGAATAAACTATTGAATTTTATTCTCAAAATCTATTTTTTGGGGGTGGGGAACCTTCAATTTTTTTTCGAACCAAACCTCAAAACCCAAACCCTTAAGAGCGGAAGCAGGGCCGAGCGCTTTAAAATTTTTTGCGGTGTACCTAAACTAAACCCTCCGCTATCGGTAGCTCTGCCAATACAGTTGCGTCTTCTCCCTTGGGGTCCTAGGCTACCCGATTCCCAGCCACGTTTCAAACCCGAGATATTATTTGGTGGCGGTGGATGATTTCATGCGACTGATGCCACTCCAAGTTTTTAATGACAAAAAAAATAATTAAATTCATCTTGTAAAAAGAGACGTAATTACACTCTGAAAATCGACAGCGTTTTTAACTTTTAAAAGTTCCTAATAGTCAGGACAAAGTTTAGCTTATCGCAAGTTATCGTGCATCTGTATAAAAACACTCTAAAACCGCCGTTGACCGTGGTCTTGGGGGGGGTGGCCGAGGGGTTGGCTCTTGTTTTGCTGCAGGGGGACCGTTTGACCCCGTCTAGGAAAATTTTTTTTACTTTTTTTTACTCATTCCATTATTTTTGTTCACTTATAATTTGTGACGGAAAAAATTTTTAAAACTTTCCAGTGAAAATTACTCTAAGGGCGAAGGCTTTCTCGCATCCGTGCAGGGGCAATGGCAATTTTATAAAAAGTTGGACCCCTACCGGGGGGTAAAACAAGATACATTTACTTTTTAGAAACCCTAATTCAAAATAATACCATAAAACCGTATACGAAAAAAATCCGCCTTTTTTCTACTGCCGTTTTGAGCGCGCCGCGACGCTTCCGCATGACGTTTAAACCCTTTTGATCCTGTTCTAAACATAACTTTGAAACGTTTATTTGAAGACAACGACCGTTCCAGTGAATACCCACATTTCCCCTTTAAAAAATAGTTTAGAGTTTTAAAATTGGTCAAAACGAAAAAATACTTTTATCAATTTTACTTTGATATTCTATCCAAATTTTTTTACAAAAACGTTTGAAAAACTTTTGTTGGTTTACAGTTTTAAAAAACTCGGGGCCATGGTTTAATTTCAAGACGTAGTTTACAATCGCGAATGGCAGACATCGTTTTTCGGCCGCGCGTCTTATTTACTTCCGCTTTTCCGCAGAGTACTACTATTCCTGTGAGGTCCGGGGCCAAAACCCGAAACATGTAACGAAAAATTGGCAAAAACTTCTAACATAATTTAAATATTAAATAATTTGAATCAATTATTTAAATTTTCTGACACATGTCACGTCAAATTTTAAATTTTTTATGTACCCGGTAGGCATTTTTAAAGTGTGCTGCATTCTTGTATGGCTTCTACTGGAACGTAATCAGGGGGGGCGGTCGTTCGCGCCCAAGCCAAGCTAGGCGAGGGGCAACTAAACCCGTTTACCCCCACCCGATTTGGGGGGGTTTTCCAGCTTCTCCCCAGCCCCCCCCCAAAAAATTTTACAATCTTAAAACTGGTGTTACCTGATATGGGGTTCTGACTACAAAAAAAAAATCACCCGACCCGATAACCTTCTGTTTTAAAATATTCGAAAATCACAAAAAACTTCCGGCTTGCGGGGTGGGTGGGAAACAAAGTTTATCACCTTTTGAATACAAAGTGACCATCCCGGACAGACCGGGCCCGGGGTGCCGTCTATTGCTGCTTTTTTCCCTTTCCACCTTTTTTTGGCGTGCCGAACGGGGAGCAAAACATGGGTTTTTTTCTACCTGCCTCCACCTTTCAAATCTATTGTGATGAAAATAAGTATTCAGCGTATTTTTTTTTAAAATTGCATGTATTTAAATGATGGAAAATGGTTGGGGCTTAGCCTTGTCAACAGGCGAAATGATCACTTTTTTTCTTGCGAAACTAGGAAAAAAGAAAAAATGTTTGGCTCAACTTCTATATCCCACAGCATTCACGCAAAAACTTTTAAAGGGAGGCTTGGCTGCCTTTTTTTTTTTTTTTTAAAAATTTTTTTTTATTTGGGGGGTATTAAACTACCAAAAATTTGTGATTTTACCAAAACCTTTAAATAAAAAATTTGTAATTAAAAGGGTAATTTTATTAATACTTGTTGGCCTATACCTGATTGTTATTTCAATTGTTTGTTTTGCTCATTATTTTTTGCTCTTGCTATAATTTTTTAAAACCTCACAATAAAAAAATTAGATATCAGCTTGGTGAAAAAACTTTCTTGGGAAGGGTTTGATGTCATTACATGGTTTTTTCGTCTTATTGTTTTTTTTGAACATCTCTTGCCTAGACACTTTTTATAAAGTTTCACCCACACTTACCCGCTCGAGAGTAAATCGGTTTTTTCTGGGGGTTTTTCTATGGGTGTATTTTGTTTTTTTAATACACAAATAATTTTCAACACCCAACGGCAAAAAATAGTGGAATTTTCCCTTAAGTTTCAATATTATCTTTATACGGGAAACCCGATACGATTAAAAAAAAATGCTTTTTTTGGGACAGTCTAACTGACTCAAGTCTAACAAATTTGCCGTCACAAAAATAGACAGTGTCTGTCGTTTTTTTCTGATTTAGGACACTTCCTTTTTGGTTCGCAACCATGCTAAATTTGTAAAACATAGATCTTGAACCAGTTTAAAGCATTTTATAATGCATTTAAGAAAGTTATATCATCACCCATGAAATTAAGTTCGATCATTTTAACAAAAATATGGGAAAGAATTTGGGGAATACTATTTGGGGTATATATTAATACGATCCAGTCATAGTCTATAAAAAGAATATTTTTCTTATTTTATCTAGGTCCAGTTGGGCGCCGCAGCCAAACCGCGGTGCGTATACACTCAGGCACCTTTTACAGCAAGCAATTGAGGGGATTTTTGTACCAAAACATTTGTTTGATACCCCATGGCCGAATGGTAAAGTTGAGCGGGGTTTGGCGCTTATATATCTCACAATGTGCTCGTCGCGACAGCGGAATAAATAAAAACCGCAGCCCAAAAAAAACCCTTTTTATGCCATCCCCGGCGATTCGTATAATTTATCTGTGCATTAAGTTTATAAACCCTGTGACAGCATGTTTTTAAAACTGATAAACCAAAAATATGTTTTTTTAAAACGTTCTCGTAAATTTTCATTTAATTCAAAATAAAATTGATAAAATCCCATTTTTTCGTTTTTTGCACAAACACTATAGTACAATTTTTTATATTTTGTTCCCCCAAAAGTTCAAAAATTCCTAAATGAATAAATTTGTACAAAGCTTTATTATTTTTATTATGGGAATTATCAGCATTTGTAAGGGAGCGTCAAAAATTTTATAGGCCTAACGATTTTTACGTTTTCACACACGGCGCGACCCGGGACCTCCACCAAAAAACATTTAATAATACTCGAAAAACCCCCAAGAAAATGAATTATTTCTTGGAAGTGGAAGAACTTTTTTTTATTGTTTTTACATAAATATTTCAAGGAGCAATTTTTTTTAAAACATTATCTTTCCATGACGGAAAGTTAAGAAAATACCAGGTCACTTTCTCATAAAATTGCAAACGGGACAAAAAAGTAAATTTTTTTTAGTTTCTTTGGGGCACCGGGACAAGTGTTATGAAAAAGGTACTGTACCGTCAACGGTGGGCACCCGATTTATTTTTTCACTACATAATTTATGCGATAATAAAATAATGTCACAAATTACTTATATTAATTCTCATGATACACAAGCAACGGTGGGTGAGTGCTTTTCAAAAAAAGATTTCCTAGAAACAAAAACACCTTCTTTTGTTTATTTTGTTTACAATCTGTACCTAGTTTTCCCCCATACAATGCTTTTTATTAATTTGTATGGGTTTCTGTCGCATGTTACGAAAATTATATAACTAAAAACAAAAGTTTCATGGTAAAAGGGTCATGGAGGGCTCGACTTTTTCGTTGACGGGTAGCCCCTACCTCAGATGGCGTATCAGACTGGGAGACGTCAAGCTGCCGTTTCGGCTTTGTACATGCGATCCTAACGCACAGGCGGAACTCTGTGCGCCACAAATCCCTTTTTGGGCCTCTTCTGAGCCCCTTTTTTTGTAACTTTTCGAGTAAAATTTAAAAGATTAGACCCTAAATTTTGGGTTTAAAACAAAAAATTTCACCACAGTGTTTTTGAATGTAAAATTATCCCGCTGTCTGAAAAATGGAATTACTTATTTCAATGCAGTAAAGTTCATCATCAAGTTCCAAAGTTATCATTTTTTTCCGAAGCAATAACCGACCAAAAAAAAAATAGACAAATCCGATGTGTTCAAATTTATTTTGAGTATGGTTGAATTTTTTCATAATTATTTGATCATAACTGTAGAGCTTGTTATTTTATTTCTAACACCCTGCAGCCGCGCCTGAAACCTGTCTATGCATTAGGCTCTTAAGAAAAATTTCGAACCTCAAACCTCGAACCGAACCTCTAGGAATATTTTTAATTAAAACTAAATAAAAATAAAACCTAATCAACAATTAGTAAATTACTAGGTTTGGCCTAGGGGCCTAGCCTAGCGTACTAGGCCTATTATTAATAATATTATTATTTTAATAATAATATTATTAATAATATAATTATTTTAATAATTAGATAGATGGAATGAGGAAACACTGAAGTTTAACATGAAAATAAGCATTGAAAAGAGTGAAACATTAATAGTAACGAAGAAAAGTAAACAAAATCAAAAGAAGATAATACTACGGGGTGAAGAGCTGGCCATTGCAGAAGCATTTAAATACCTCGGAAGTATACTAACAAAGGACGCAAAAATAGATGCTGAAATATCAAGGAGAATTATATTAGCAGACAAAATTTTACCAAAGTGTACGTAAACTATTATGGAAAGAAGAAATATCATCCAGGTGCAAGATGTTATTTTACAAAATGTATTTCCTCCCAATAATATCATATGCATCCGTGGACATGGACAATAGGAGGAAAAGAAGACAGCAGATTACAAGCAGCAGAGATGAAATTTTTAAGGAGTTCTGTAGCCTTAACAAAAATAGACAAGGTACGGAGCAAAACAATAAGAAACAAACTAGGAGTGGAAAGTTTACGAAATAAAATAGGAAAAGAACGACTTCGATGGTATGGGCACGTACGAAGAATGAAACAAGATAGAATACCAAGAAGAGAATTTGAACACACATGGGGGGAGTAAGAAGAGTTGGACGCCCAAGAGATAGATGGAGGGACCAAATAAAATGGAACATTGAAGAAAGAGGAAAATCATGGGAAAGAATTAATGAAGAAAGACTCTGGGAGGATAGAAAGAAATGGAGAGAACTGGTAGAAATGCCTGTCATAGAAGACATCGAAGTAGATGAGGAGGTGTTGAGCCTGGCTAGCAAACACTGAAAGTCCACAGCCCGAGAAATTGGTGATACGTCACCACCCGACCTTGACTTAGTTTGGAACCGGGTGTTTGATTATTATTATTATAATAATAGTATTATTAATTAACCGGGTCATTCTTGAAAAACTTGCCCAAACCCCGTCCAATTCTTGAAAAACTTGCCCAAACCCTGTCACATCACTTTCACATTTTTATTTTTTAAATATTTTATGCAAGTTTTAAATCCTTGATAGCTTATTTTTGCTGCATTAATTCTGAACTCGAAAATCATATTCACATACACCTGTTTAAAAAAATTAGTACCAAAAAAAAATAAACTTGTTCAAAAGTGTGATAAAAGCTGTGTCCTAGACAAGAATCTAAACTTTTTGGTTTCATTTTGTACTAGAAATAGTTATTTAATAAAGGTATGCTTAATTTTAAGACATCAATATTACCTTAACCTATCTTTTAGGTAAATTGAACACATAACAAAAAACTTGTAGAATACAGCCAAACCTTACTAATTAATTTAAACGTAAACATGCAAATTCTATTTTGCCAAGCTTTTCGAGATGCTGTTATGGGACACTGTACGTTTATGAATTAAGAATGCGCAAATGTGGAAGGGTAGATGAGCTTGGCCCTTTTTTAGATCTCATTCCTTTTGAGTGTGTAAGGTTTGGCTGTATTTCTACAAGTTTTTGTTATGTGTGTGATCTTATTACTTTTTCAAGTTCCATTACAAAATTATTTGTTAAAATATAATATTTTTATCAAAGTTGATTTAATTTTTATGGTATTAGCAATAACAATAGGATGTAAAATATCTAGGCCCGGATTCATGTACATCCTGGGTATAGGTGGTATAACCATGGTATAACGACGGTATAAGGACTGGTTAAGTCTAGGCAACTCACCATCCTATTAAACTTTCCCATGTAACAACAATACGCACAACTAATGTAATTTTACACCTATTTCACTGCACCCACACGAGGGAAGCGATATATCTAGACGGCCTTGACCCACAGCCATGTAAATCATCAGATAATCAAAAGAATATTGAAAATTTTCACCATCTTTTGTTTTACATTTTCATTAAAAGTGACAGGAGATAGCGTGAGTTTATTAAAAGAAAAAGCTTATTATTGCCGTAAATTTGTGGAATAGCCTAGGACAGGGCTGCCACTGATTATTTTTTTCAAATCCTGTATGAGGACGTTAAATATCCCGCAAATATCCGTGAAAAAGTCTAAAAACGTTGATTTCATTGATCAAACTATGAAAATGGATAAATGTGATGTTTATATTTTGTTACCATCTTAACCTAAAAGTTGCCAAGGGCCTAGGCCCATGCACAGACGAGAAGAAAGGAGCCAGAAACGCCCGTGGTTGCTTTAATTAAGATTGCATAAAAATTTAAAATGTTATTTATTTACAGAAAATCCATTTTAAACATTAAAAATAATATTTTCTGACCTCGTTAAAAAATTCTAGGCCTGGGGCCTAGGCCTAGCTAGGCCCTATGAATGTTGCATCACAATTTTGACCTAGGCCTAGCCTAGGCCCATGTGTTGTGTTCTATAATAACATTGCGAGACTTGATAATAACATTTAATCATATACTAATTCTATTTTTCACTTTTAATATCACATATCCAAACTTTATAAACAAAAACGAAAGAAAACAATTTTGTAGGCTCTTGGCTGTTCAATTTAACTTTCAGTTTCATCCTCCCCAAAGCCATCCAAAAGCAACTGTGCAGTCTGATTGGCTGTTTGTCAATGGAAGCAGTTCCTACTACATCTGGGACACGCGCCCATGCTCCGCCCCCTATCGAAAGTCGAATCGATTATCGCCCGCCTTCAATGTTTACAATCGAAATTAGGCCCGCGCAGATTCAAATATACGAAAATAAGCATAGAAAACGTAATTAACAAAATATCCGTAAATAAGACTAAAAATCCTTTTATCCGTTGGGGGGGGCCCCTTAAAATTCCTAAAAACCCGGAAAAAATCCGTTAAAACGACAGCCCGGGGCCTAGGACTATCATACCTTTTTTATCTGTTAGGCTTTGTAATCAAAATTTTTGTGGGGGAAGTGTAAAAACAAGGTTGTGCGGCCTAGGGGGGGCTAAAAAACCTGGGGCTTGTCAAACAGTATGTAAGTATTTATTTTCTAGCCCATACCCTAAGGGAAAACTTTAGCCCCTACCGTTGTTTAAAAATAATTTTCTACATTGGGCCTAGGCAGGACGGTTTCTGTTTTGTTTTAAGAGTATAATGACACCTTTTTCCGTTCCACACAAAGAAAAAAAATTTTTTTAAAGTCCGCCTTTTGTTTACGTATCGCACTTTCCCCCAAAACTCGTTTTATACCGTCAAAAGGCAAGTAACATGGTTACTTGTTAATATGCCAAGGGGGTTTTTAAAAAGGCTTTTTTTAAAAACCTTTATTGGAAGCCTTCCAACAAACTTTTTTCAACTTTTTTTTTAAAAGAGCTATATTTCTAAACCCTTAATGTCCATGAAAAATATGAACATTGTAGCCCCCCCCCGTCGGTCGAACGCGGGCCGACGTATTTGAAAGTTAGCATAGCTAGCAGACTAACATCCTTAAAGGTTTTTAGCATGTTTAAAACATTTTTTTCACCAAAAAGGGTGTCGTACCCCCTAAAATTTGGCATGTGTTGTCAGGTACTAAACCCCTGATTGGATAGTTTCAAGTTACATACTTCATACGGCTGGGTAACCCCTCGAAAACCCCCCAACTCTGCTTGGTGATAAGGTGCTTGAGTGTGAGGGGGCCTTTTGGGTTGGCTGCGGCGCCTAACGGGCACTAGATAAGTATCATTCCTTAATTTCATTTTTAGGACATATTTTATGTGTTCTCTATTTTTACCTCACTCTTGTTACCCCACTCTTTTACCAAGTTTTCATTTGAAATTTCCGCCCTAAACAGAACCTCACAGTGCAAGCATGACAAGGCTGTGGTTTTCCTATCTAACAAGATGGCTGGTATGAATGCATCATTGAAAATGAAGAAAATTATCATCTTTCTACTGTTAATTTGATGGGAGTATTTAATCAATCTCACTTTTGTTCCCTAGATATTTGAGGTAATGTTTTAGGTACATTATTTACTATAAATTACTATAAACAGGCAATCAATACCAGAACCCATTGATAATACTGACAAGGAAACAACATGGGCTGACATTAATTATAAATATTATTAGGTTAAAATCTCACTTTGTTACCCTCACTCTTGTTACTAACGTAACACGGGTGAGATTCTGAGTAACATAGGTGAGTATTTATATGAAATTTCAGTACATTAGGTGCCAAGACCCCTTCGAAGAGATGAGTTTACATTTGATGTAGAATTTCAAGGCTTTGTGTTTAAAAAGGAAAATATATTTCTCACCTACGTTACTAAATCTCACCTTTGTTACCCTATCTCATACCTATGTTACCGCATATAATTTCAAGTTTCAGGAATAATAGTGATAAAGTGACATTGTTAAGCATGTATGCTGTTTGCCCTAGTTAAAGTACTGTAAAACATCTAATACAATCAAAACAAACAATTTTTTTCTCAATAAAAAGTAACAAAAAGAGTTGAAAAATTGATCATTAGTAACAAAGGTGAGTAAAAACACTTTTTTGTGTAGCAAATACTTCTTGAGTGAATCAATACATATATATTCCCTTAAAACTATACTATCAACATTTCTATAATTTATCTCTTCAAGAAAATCTAGGAACTGCTTGTCACTAAAAAAATTGAACAAAAAAAGTAACACAGGTGAGTTTTTTGTATGCTGTCCTACCTATCTTTTTTTTCCCGTGCCATTTATAAAAAATCTTTCAAGTCATACTGTTTATGTATCAACAGATGGTTTCTGCTTAATATCAGTAGTTGAGGCAGTCAACAAAGCAAAATTATATTTGAAAAAAATAAATTCAAAAAGGTAAGTTTTTCAAGAATGACCCAACCTATGTTAATATTAAGAATTATTCACTTCACTCTACTATCTCTCTCATAAGAGGAAATGTTGTGTATACTTTTACTATGTATTGGTCAAGCGAATAAAAATTACTCTTAGCCCTACTCTTTACTCTTAATTTTACACAAGCCCTAGGCCTAGGCCCTTCAAGTCTACAATCTGGGCCTAGGCCTATTCATGCCTGGGCCTGGGCCCTGCGTGCTAACGGCAAAATTTTATTATACCAAATTGACCAAAACTTCATAGCTTTTTACTGATTTCTTCTTTTGTGTTTGATAAAGCTTTCTACATAAATTTATTCCCTTTTAAACAACGGGATTTGGATGCGAGGACCGGGAGACGTGAATAGGCCTAGCCCTAGGCCTGGGCTAGCTAGGAAGCCTAGGCCTGACACGGCGTCGAAAATAAACAAATCCTTTATTGGTTTGCTTGCGTCTATATCACAAATATTTCCGATCAACTATCCTGAAAAAAGAATGTGGAGAATATCCATTTGATCACTTTTTTACGTCTTTTAAACTCGTAGTTTCCCGTTTTTTGACATTTTTTATGTTCCCTCCATCTTTTACTTGCATTTCACTGACTTTGAAGGTCAAATTCACCATCGCCGAGCGTCGGGGATTGGAGGAAACTAGTTTGTGCATAGAGAGCGCTGGAGAGCATACGCGTTGGGGGCTCTATCGGCCATCGCTGGAACTTGTACTATAGGCGCGGGATATTCAAACGTGCTGAAATAGCATTTTCACAAATTTTCAGGGAGAGGTTGGGTTCGAAAAAATTGGGGGTTTCGAAAATTCGAACCCGGTTTGGGCACCCCCCTACTATTTTTCCCAAATTCATTTGGGAATAGAAATCCCAAAGGGTTTGTTTGCTCCTAGGGTTTTCCTTTTTTTTTAATACGGTTTATTTGACAGTCAGCACCCGAAATGAAAAAAGATAAACCCCCTTAGTACTAAAGTCCCCTACTACTTCCCCCCAAAACACTACCTTTAGTCTGCTAGAACCCTCACTTTGAGGGCCCCCCTCTTTGGCTCACTGGGGTTCAAAAAAAAACCCGGGTTTTCCTAAACTTTTAAACCCCTTTGAACAATAGTTTTTAAAAAGGGTTTTTAACCCGTTTTTTTCCCATACCGCAGAATTTTAAAATTTTTTTACGCGCTTTTTATTCTGCAGTCAATTTTCCGAAAAGCCCCTGTTTACGGCGGCGTTCGTTTCCCCCGTGGTTTTCCCCCATACAAACCGGGGGTCCCAAACCCGTAAACTAGCCTCCCTTTTCCCCAGGGGCCCCTTGCCATTACACAAAAAAACTCGTGCGGAACGGGAAGATTGCGAAATTTAACGTCAACTGAAAGGCATCGACGCACCACCCACCACCACCATAAAAATTTAAACCCTTTTTAAAAATTTCCCAATTTTTTTGAAGGGACAAATTTTAAATAACCTTTTCCCACCACTAAAATTTAACCCTCCCGCCCTGCCCAGGCATCACTTCATTTTCCATGACTGGCCCATGCCCTAATGTAACTCCCGGGGGATTCTCTCACCTCCGCATCCCCCGTCTTGACTTTTCTTTTCCAAGCATCGACCAGATTTCTTTTTTCTTTTGCGATATTTTGAGGTTGGGGCCCTCTGGGCCCCCCCTGGGGCCCCCCTTTTGGTCCTTTTAAAATCACTCTACTAGCCTGCGACTGCGCTCCTAGCCCCACCATCTGGTGGCTGCAGCTTGCCACTGCTTGGACGCTCAGGGGGGTTTTCTTCTGAGGCATGACTCCCCAAAGTTTCGGGAAAACAACCGGAAAAACCCTTTATTATTAAAGGTGAGCAGGGAGAAAAAAATAAACAAACCCAAATCTCCCTTTTTTTTAAATTTTATGACCGCCGATGGGAAAAGCGGGGGGGGGGGACTTTGTGAGACTTGACTGAAACCCCAAACTAGCCTTCATAAAAAAAAACATTTTGGTTGCAATGTTGCGGCCCTTAAAAAGGGGTCAAAACTAATTTATTTCTAGGGGATGCAAAAATTTAAAATTTGATTTTTTAAGATGCGGGGAAAATGTGAAAATATAAGTAGGGTTCCTTTTGTTTAAAAAATTAGGGATTTTGCGGGTATGGTTTTTGAACTCGGGTTGGGGCTCTTGGGTCGGGTAAATTTGAAATTCCCTCGGGCTGGGGTAATTAAAGGGCCCCTCGGGCTCGGGTAGTGAAATTTTTTTTTAATTGTGAATTCATTAAAAAAAAAAAAATACACAAAAATTTTTTGGGCTTTGGGTTTGCAGGTACCCCACTCGGGGCTGTTTTTGACACGAGAAAATTCCCAATCTGCGCAAATGAATTTTTTGCTTAGTATGCCTATGCCGGGGCCAAAGGACTTTAAACCCCGTATCTGGGGTGCCCGTTAGGGCGCCGAAACCAAGCCTCGGTGCCAAAACACACCACCCCTTATCCCCAAAGCGATTTGGGGTGTTTTTCAGGTGTTCCCCAGCCGTCATGTAACGTGATTTTAACTTGAAAACTATCAAATCGAGGATTTAGGTACCTGCAACACATTTCCAAAATTTTTTTGGGTACGATTATTCCTTCTTGGTGAAAAAATGGCTTGAAACTTGCTCAAAATCACTTTTTGGGAGTTAATACTGCTACTGCTACTGCTACTGGGTACTGCTAACATCAATATCGTTTGGCCCGCGATTCCCGAACCCGACGGGGGGGACTACATGTTTTATATTTTACATTTGGGCATTAAGGGTTTTAAAAAATATAGTCCCCTTTCAAAAAAAAGTTTTAAAAAATTTGTTGGAAGGCTTCCAAAAGGGTTTTTAAAAAAAGCCCTTAAAAACTAGGCATACATCAAAAAAGAACCATAGTTACTTGCCCCTTGTTTTCGGTTTTAAAACAAAAGTTAGGGGGGAAATTTCATACGTTTTAACAAATGGCGGACATTTTAAATTTTGCTTCTATGTGTGAAACGAGAAAGTTGTCTTATACTTCATAAAACAAATCAAAAACCCGTCCTGGCCTGGGCCCCAATGTGGAAAATTTTTTAAAATGCAAAAGTGTAGGCCTGGGTCTAAAGTTCCATTTGGCTAAGGACTAGTAAAATTCATATTTACTTACATGTTTGACAGCCTACCCAACCCTATCCAGAAAACAACATTTTGTTCGATATACTTGCTCATCTGTTTGTTTACTACATAAGATCCTCTTACCCGATTGGATAGCCCCGGGGGCACCTCGTTTTGCAAAAAACTCGGATGGCGCGTTTCATTTGTTTATTTGCTCTCTAGGATAGGCCTGTTTGGGGTAAATGATATATGACACATTAATGGAAAGGAACATAAATACACACGAAAACCTTCGTGGGGGTATACTAAATGATTTAATATTTGTAAATCAAGCTCACAAAAAAAAAAAAAATTGGGCCCTACATTCGAAATAAAACGAAGTCTAGGCCTAACTCGACCAGTAGGCCTAGGCTGGGCCAAAATTTGAAAACATGGCCCTGGGCTAGGCCTACTCTCTTTCCATGTGGGAAACCTCTCCTACTAATCCCCGCTGAAGCTTCGTCGCAAAATAAAACCCGGGAAGAAAAAAACATAACCCAGGAAAAACAATTCTATGGGTCGTGATAACAATTTCGTGAATCGGTTGAAAGATGTTGCATTTCGAATTTTTCTTCTTCACCCAACCCTCTTTGTCATCAGCTGTGGGTGTGGTTTGGGTTTTATCGTACGCCATCTTTTCGGCATACGGAGTGCCCAAAATTTTTGCCGATCTTTCTCTCTTGCCTCACTCTGGCTGGGCGCACCGCCAGACGGACGGGAAACACTATAGCTTACAACGCGCTCTGTCGTCAACTCCGTTACTCTTTAGACAGCGGGCCGCTCCGCGGGAAAACCCCAACCACTAGCGCGTAATTTAAAATGGTGAATTTGCCAAAAAAGGCCGCGAAAAATAAACCCGGGTCTTAAAAACGCTCCGGGGAAATTTCTGGAACCGGGTACCCATGCATCCCACTCGTAAGGCATCCTACAAATGTTGGGACATTTAAAAAAATGCGGCAGGGGGCGTCTGTAAATTTTTTTTTTTTTTTATTTACTATTTAAAATTTAATTTTTTTAATTTTTTTTTTTTTTTTTGGGGGGGCTCGGTTAAAACGGTACACGGATAAAGAGGGGATCGGATAAGAGGGTTCTTACTGTAATTGCAAAAATCAAAACATTTCATACAACTCGTCTTTCGTTGGCCCGCGTTTATGAAGGGGCGCCATCAAATAAAATTTGAACTTTTTCGAGCTCTTTGCTATACGCAAAACTTTTTAAATTTTGGATTTCGTGATACTCTTTCAACCATAGACATCCTATATAATTGGCTAGACCAGCAGTCGGTGGTCCCCCTTCCGGTACAATTGAAGCCATCTTAAAATGACAGTTTACATTTTAATCAAATGGAGCGTTTTTGTGGCCAAATATTTTCTCAAGATTGCCGCAGGTTGACAGTAAGCATACTAGCCTTTAACACCAAATGATTACTAAAATTCCCTTATGCAATCACTTCGATTGTTTCTTTGTTTAATACCAGCTGCACAAGCTAAAACCATATCAAACATCCAGTAAAATACTTTTTTTGCATTAAAAAAGCATAAATTAAAACACCAAATCGCCATCTTGAAATGGGCCGGTTGAGTCTTAAATTTGCTACGCTCGCGCCTGTGCGGAGGTATAGGAGACTGCTAATCTAGCCTACTATAGGGGTTTTAATATCAATGCTTTAAACTCACACCCATGCGTTTTCCACGATACCGTTCAAGAATACCAATTCCTTCAAAAACGAAAACGACTTCTTTTTTTCAAATTGCTTTTCAACTCATCTCCCACGAACCTCAAAATTGGGGTCCAGTCCTTATACCGTCGTTATACCCTGGTTATACCGCCTATACCCAGGATGTACATGAATCCGGGTCTAGATATTTTACATCCTATATTGTTACTGCTAATACCCTAGAATTTAAATCAACTTTGATAAAAATATTATATTTTAAACAAATAATTTTGTAATGGAACTTGAAAAAGTAATGAGATCACACACATAACAAAAACTTGTAGAAATACGCCAAACCTTACACACTCAAAAGGAATGAGATCTAAAAAAAGGGCCAAGCTCATCTACCCTTCCACATAAAAGTCAAGCTTGGCAAAATGAATTTGCATGTTTATTACGTTTAAATTAATTAGAAAAAAAGAACTTGGATAAACTATTACGTTAAATTAATAATCGCAAATTTTATTTTGCCAAGCTTTTCGAGGATGCTGTTATGGGACACTGTACGTTTATGTGGAAGGGTAGATGAGCTTGGCCCTTTTTTTAGATCTCATTCCTTTTGAGTGTGTAAGGTTTTGGCTGTATTTCTACAAGTTTTTGTTATGTGTGTTTCGTTTTCCTGCATCAATCGTTCATTATTCTCGGAATAATATCGTAACGATCGTTTTCTAATATTTCCGATACGAAAACCCCTGTAAAACCGATGCGATCGCGTATTTTTTCTCTTCCGGCCGACGAAATCATCATCATGCGTTTGTACCAGCCATGCATCTGACGAAATCGCGCGTTTGCACCAGCCTTTCGGTCTGACCTTTCCCCCCAACGCTCTGCTGCGCGCAACGATGCCGGGACTAGAAACGACTTGTTCTAGGCTGCCGCCTAGGCATTAACATGTTTATTAGCGTTTTTTTCTTTTTCACCATTCGCCTACGTACTTAATATTCACTTGCTTTATGCCGTTATTAGCGTTGAATAACCAAAAAGACGAGTAATGACGGTCAGTAGGGGGGCCAAACC
>JAMZAV010012590.1:0-11040 GCA_024449915.1 Sweltsa coloradensis | reverse complement strand
AAAAAGTGAAATTGTTTTTTATTCACAATACAAATTGGTACATATGAAATAATAAAATTTTTTATTTTTTAGGTATTTAACAATATACATTTTTTTATTTAATAATATGTAGCCTACAAAAATGTTATTGCGAATACGCAAGTAACCAAATGAAAAATCAAAGGTACTTCAAGGAAAACCTATCATCAAAAAAACATTTTTTGACTATTTCTTTACATTTTTGGTAAAATTGGAAATTTAGCTTGCCAGCTTGTCACGTTGTAGCTATTTTTTCATGCCGTAACTTTTATAAATATTGTTTATCTAAACGATAAATACAGGTAATAACGTGGTCAAAAGAGAAAGTCCTTATAAATTCAGCGCAATAATAAACACGAGTTTAAGGAGCATGTTGTTAGCATATTGGTAAGCGATTGCCGACAATAAAATTTGTAAAACCCGAAATCTTTTAGTGGAATATTTTATTTGTTGGTGTGACCGTAAACCCTGGTTTATTGAAGAGTGAGCGTAGCGAACGTAGTGATTCCATGGGATTAAACGGCCCTATTGTTTTTCTGCGGCGTGCGTGTGGTTGGTGTGTGTGTTGTGTGGTGTACGTTAAAAATCAGCCAAACGTGAAAGATGCGCTGAAATTTTAAACGACATCGGTTACGAGTTTATTGAGAACTGCTAACAAAATCAGCAAGATTCATTGCGATTTAAACATACAGAAATAAAAACTGAAAAATAGACTTCCAATGTTAGAAATTATTTTAAGGGACAATGTTTTAGATTTTGAAAAGATATTTTTTGTTTTTTATTTACCTGGCAGTGAAATGCCGGGGTCCATTCAAGGCCCTGTCGAATGTTTAAGTCAAAGTACCCCCAAATTCCGCTCGTTAAAATTGAGTTAAACCTTGCAAGTTTTTCACGTATTTCGTACTGGCTATGTTTACCATAGTAGGCCCTATTTGCCACAGATGAGGGGACTTCACTGCGTTATATGCATTTAAAAACATGTTTATAATTTTTTAAATACAATCTCGAAATTACAAAATCTTTCCCCGACCAGGGGATTGAACCCAGGTCTCCCATATTTCGGCTATAAGGGCGCTTTAGCCAACTAGACCAGGGAAACCCCAAAGTCGTAGTTAGACGAGTGAGAGAGTCATGTGGTGAGTACCCGGGAAAAATATGCATTTAATTTGATAATTATATTCGTTATAAAATTAGTTTTTTAAGTTAGTTGGCAACGGGGGACGGCCGGTCAACTGGAGGTCATAAGCGGCCCCTCTAGGGCCCATGATAGGTAGGTAGGTAAGGGAGGGGGAAGAAAAGTAATGTAATCGGGTACAATGTTTTAGATTTTGAAAATTATTTTTTTTGTTTATTATTCCCTGGCGTTTAAAAAAGCCGTGCCATGCAAGGTTCTGTCGAATGTTGCAACGTCAAGGTACCCACAAATTCTTCGTTAGATTGAGTAAACCTTGCAATATTTTTAACGTATTTCGTATGCTATTGTTTACCATATAGGCCCTATTGCACAGATTGGACAAAACACTGCGTTTTTTTATTTTGCATTTTAATCATGTTTCAATTTTTTGAAAGACAATCTAAAATTAAAATCTTTCCCGACCAGGGAATTTAAATCATCTTTCACATTTCGGTACAAGGGCGCCTTAGCCAACTAGACAAGGGAAAAACGCCAAAGTCGTGTTGAGACGAGTGAGCGAGTATGTGGTGAGTACCGGGAACATTTGCATTTAAGTTTGATAATTATATTCGTATAAATAATAGTTTTTTAAAGTTTAGTTGGTATACGGGGACGGGCGCGTCAACTGTAAGGTCATAATGCGCCTCTCTAGCCTATGATAGGCTAGGTAGGCCCAAGTAGAGGGAAGAAAAGTAATGTAATCGGGTACTTAACACATGGCTCACTCACTCGTTTAACAACGACTTTGGCGTTTCCCTAGTCTATACGAATCTCACTCTGTTAAATGTATTCTAATGAACTAGTACCGGTGAATAGTATTATAATAATACTTTGATGTATTCTTAAGTTATTCGAAAGGATATTAATAGTTTACTGTTGATATCGCCACATCAATTTCTTCATAAATCAATTATTAACCTTTAAACGAAAAAATAGGTAGTCACAACACACTATCACCTCGTGAAGCACAACTAGAATTCAAAGACAACTAGTTGCATATTATACTTTACTCGTATGAGACAATTTGATTAATTTTAATTCATATTTTAATTACACATTAAAAAATATTATGCTATTGAAATATGATGGTTTTAGAAATTGTTGCCTTATAACATTGTTGTTGTTATGTAACTATTTCGAAATTCGATAAATTACACTGCTTTTTTGGGTATATTTGTGTACTTTGTTACATTTTTTTGTTGAAATTACCAAAATAATCGCCCGTTCACTACTAGAGACATGCATAGTAAAAAACATACCATTTCCTAATGCATAACACACAATCTAAAATACAAACGAGAAAAACAGTAACAAAAAATTTTAATGGATGATGACGACGATTTGTAATATTATTTAATTTCAACGATCCCCAAATTCATATTAAAAAAGTATTGACTTGTATTTTTACTATATGTTAGTGAAGAAAATACGTTTCTTTAGTGCTAGTATCGGTATGACAATTTACACAAAACAACTGCATCAAGCATTTAAATAGAATTGCATGATAGCAATAGGGCAATGGTCAAAGCAATTTTCCACCACAACGCAGAATGATCGAGGTTTGAAAGTACACTATTATTCCCACTGCATCCTAGATAATATTTCAGCTATAGTATTCCTCTTTTCATACCTGTCCTTGCAAAAAGGTTTGATTTTTGAAGAGAGATTCGCCCTTTTCTGTCGCGAGAAAACAACAATATATACAACAACCCAGTGAAACTTTAAATGAAGATCAAAATAACCCAAAGTTAGCAACGCAAAACAAACTGAGATCAATGTCGGCAAATGTCTCTAAACTAGCCGCTCACAATCTGGCAGACACAAACAATTCCCAATCTCTAAACCGACGTTGGCGTCCGTCGGTAAACCACCACTTCGACATTGGGTATGTGCAGCTAAAATCAAACGCGAGCCAACGTCGGATAATGTCTAAAAACCAACTGTTGATAATATGTCGGCACGCACACAAATCCCAACCTTTAAACGACGTCGGCATTCGACCATAAACCAACCAGCCGTAAATGGTCGTGTATACACCTCAAACCGACGGTAAGCCAACGTCGAAAAACGTCTTAAAACCAACCGATGGTTTCCGACCAAAAAACAACGTTTGGCCAACGTTGGAATTAAGTTGAAAAACGAATGACCACTGTCCGACCTTTCCGACCAAAATACTACGTTGAACCGACGTTTGTGTTCCCGTGGGGATACCACAGCAAATCGATGCAACTATCGCAGGCATTGTGCACTTGCTCTGTGGCCTACTTACCTTTATTAATACGTGCATTATTATTGTGTTTTAATAGTATTGTCCAGTACTTGATAATAATTCTACAGTATTTTACTTTTTAAGTACTCAATGATTGTATGGAAGCAGTAATTAATACTCTTAACCCCCTGAGCAAAACTTTGCTGTGTCAGAATACAAGTGTTCTATCACACACGCTATAGTTTTTGAGCTAGAAGGACTTGAAAGTTTTAAGTGGCGTGGTAAATGCTTCACAATGAATAATCTTCAGACTTCAGACAACGTACATAGGTCCTAAGCCTAGGGGAGGGCCACGGCCTACGCTCCTTTCACCCTACATGCCGAATACAGGCTTCCGTGCATGTAAACATTTAGAGCTTAACGAAAACAAATAAAAAATTATAAAACGCAATCATTTTTCAAGTTTGTGTTATATCTATTAATCGTCTGTACTAAGGCCAAGTCGTCATTACATTTCACTCAAAATCGTGGGCGTCGCCGTGTTCGAAACGGCCGCGGCGGGAACGAAAACGAGGGTTCCATTTGTTTCATTTCGAGATAGAACAGTTGTTTTCTGATTCCAGCACAAAAATTTGACAAAAATGGACTTTTAACAAATGAATTTCACTCCTTTTCTCATAGATGGCGTTGCAATCTTCAACATACGCATTAAAGAACAGAACACAATCATGCATTTCGTTTTCGTACGACAAACGCAAAAATCGAGATAGAACATTTCCATTCTGACACTGTGACGTGTTGTCTCAAATATAAAGAATAATGTCTGTTGCGCGATGCTTGATGTGAGATTATGTTACTCGTTCACGAGAATAATTGACGAGAGGCAATCAATATTTTATTAAAATCAAGGAAGCTGGTTTGATTTCTTGTGTTTATCAATAAGATAAGTATGCCGAGAGTTCGAAATCCACCCACTTGGAAAAGTCTCTGTCCTGCAATATCATCTGTAGATAAATATTTGTGTCACATCTATGAACACGTCATCAACATTTTTACACTTAGACTCACTGGTGTTCCGCTCGGTCGTCCAACAAACAATTAAGAAATTGATTTGTCCCAATTGGCACTTCGCATCAACTATAATTCGCGAAATTGACACACACGTGGACATAACAAAATTCAAATAAAAATACTTCACATTGCATACTGATGATTACTGATATCGGCTTATAATATTTTTTCGAATGGGTCCCTGCTTCCAATATATTAACTCCCGAGTTCCTTCGATTCCCGCTTCAAACTCAGAAGTCTATAGCAAACGTGTCAACTGTTCTAGCCCAAGTACAAAAAGTGCTAGCTATACTCTTGATTCGGGGGTCCCCGCAGATTCGACGCGCCATGCCGATGTTCCTGACAGGAAGTTTTCTCAGGCTTTTCTTCAGTAGTTGATGCGAATGCAGGGATTAGCCGCATTGAGTCACAACTACGTAACTCCAGAATTAATTGTTGTTTGCAGATTGTCCCTTGGCAGTTTTCCCATTTAAAAAAATCCAATTGTATTGATTTAATTATTCCGAATTAGCCCAACCATGTAAGTTGGCCGCTATTTCAAAATTAAATACCGACCTCGGTTGGACGTTGTTTGATTGTCGCATGGTGTCTGAGCGTCCAGTCCTTTAAAAAATCAATAATGTGACTGATCTTGAAAACGTACATCACAATCCACAATAAGATTGCAGTTAAAATGACGAAATATTTGTGGAGCTTGTAATCCAAACGTATTTTTGATATCTGATTTTATCACTGAGATTCAAAGGACTCGAACAAGTGGAAAAGTATTTTAAGATTTTCTCAGTTTACATAAAATTACGAAAAATGTATAATTGTAATATTATTATAATAATAGGTTGTTTGTTATACTATGAACCAGGAACACATGAAGTTACAAAATAGCATTGAAAAGGTAATAAATGTCTTAAATAAAATTATAAAAAATACTCTGTGGTTAAATCATAATTCGATTAAAGGAATCTGTATGGTATGGCCTACCCGAGCTGGTTTGCAAGGGAGGTAACAATCTGACAAATAATTTCTTACAATTACATAATAATATTTTGCATTGGGTGAAATAATATAATCACAAGTATACTTCTCAAATCGCATTTAAACCCCGCACAATGTGAGCGAATAAAAAATAAAATAAAAATGCATATACTACTCGCAAACTTCTCTCAAAGTCATCACGAATGTGAGGACTTTTGATGCAAAAAAAGTAGTATCAAAGTGACAACTCTGTTAACAACTCGGTGAGTAGATTATATTTAGCTTATATTTTGGTATCCGAGTTGTATTTTAGAGGTGACAATGTTACAAATACTTCTCACAAATTACTCACATTGCGTTGGGATAAAATAACGTCATAGGTTACTTATCAAAGCCCTCTCAACACCACTCAAAGTGAGCAAATTCAATCAAAATTAACAAAAATATGTGGCTCAGACACAACCTTAAAGTCATCCGAATGAGATGCAAATAAAAAATGAATATCAAAGTGAAAGTTCATATCACTTTAGAGTAAAAAAATACATCTTTTTGGGATGACTCTTGTGTGTTGATAGAGAGGTCACAAAGTGATGACAAATTTTACATGAAAATATTGATTTCAGTCACAATCATCTCACAAATACCTCACTATGTGTGGGGACCGACTTTGTGAGCTTGTGACCAAAATAAACACCACTCCGAGAGCTCTTGTGTTTACTGGTAACTGTACCTGATGACCTGCACTTGAACCTTACTGTACCTGATGACCTGCACTTGAACCTAACTGTACCTGATGCCCTGCACTTGAACCTAACTGTACCAGATGACCTGCACTTGAACCTAACTGTACCTGATGACCTGCACTTGAACCTAACTGTACCTGATGACCTGCACTTGATCCTAACTGTACCTGATGACCTGCACTTGAACCTAACTGTGCTGATGACCTGCACTTGAACCTAACTGTACCTGATGACCTGCACTTGAACCTAACTGTACCTGATGACCTGTACTTGAACCCAACTGTACCTGATGACCTGCACTTGAACCTAACTGTACCTGATGACCTGCACTTGAACCTAACTGTACCTGATGACCTGCACTTGAACCTAACTGTACCTGATGACCTGCACTTGACGATCTTGTTGCTCCACTTCTTCTTGGTTGGAGTTCCGCAGATCGCCGTGTCGTACTTCTCGACGATGTACGTGTTGTTGGGACAAGTGAAGGTGGCCTTGGTACCTGAAGGAACCTTCTTTGAGCAGTCTATACCATTGCTCAGCTTCTCTGTCTTGTGTGTGCAGACGATTTTCACCGTCTTCGACTTTAATCCAGCGCATCCGTTAACTTTTGACGTGAACGCCTATAGCAATAAGTGACGAAATAACATTTAGATTTCGTCTCAGATATTCTCATATTGTTTACAGTGAATCCATGGCCATGACTCCTTGAGAGACGTTGGTAAATGACATTTGATTCAAAAATCGCTCAATTTTCCTATGATCATTCCTGTAAAGGACCTTTTAAATGTTGCTTTAAAAGGTCCTTTACCGGAATGATATATAGGAAGATTTAGCATTTTTAGAATCAAATGCCATTTACCAACGTCTCTCAAGGAATCATGGTCATTGAGTTTAGCAATAAGCGTGACACACCAACTGAAGCACGACATTTAGAGCGCATCCCCTAAGAGCGAACGGCTTATCAGAGTGGCTGGCCAAAAAGAGGAAAAGGACAATAACGGAATTTTGTCAATAAGAGCGAAAGGTCAATAAGTGCGTTCTGTACATAAGAATGACACATCCATAAGAGCGATCGGCGCATAAAGGGGTTAGGTAAATAACAGTGACAGGTCAATAATGGTAACAGGCCCATAATATTGTTATTACGTCAATAATAAAAGGATAAAGATAAAAATAAAGAGCTACAGATCAATATGAGTTGTTTTGTTGTCCTTTGTAAATCATTTTTTTTTATGCGCAGCGTCCCTGTATTGCTGGGCGGTGAGCGGCCGCGGCCGTCGCTTCTCTCAGTACAGGTGAGTCAACCCTGGAGCCTAGCAGTCAGCAGCAAACCCGGAGAACTGAAATAAAAGAGCATTTTATGTCTACAAAGCTTTTACCTATCTGGCAAGTCCCCTTTTATAGGACCATAATGGTCATTTTTATGAGCGAAGCAAAGACTTCGATTTCACTTACCCAGAAAAAAATAGCTCGGGTATTTATTTTTCTTGTGGTGTTTGTTTGTTTTTTGTCTCTTTGGTCCGCTCCCCTACCAGGCAAAAAGAATGCGATAAAGCGGGACAAACAATGAAAATTTTCTCATAGAAATAGTACTTTAGGGGAAAACGATAATCAACCATAAAAGCTCTTCTATTAACGGGCTTTGAAAAAACGTTAGCAAAAGCGGCCTAGTTATTACTAGGAAAACGCTAAAGTCCCGTCGCGTTGTTGAGCGAGCCCCGGGTAGGGTGCAACAACGACCCAAGTACGACATTAACATAATGTTACATACCAATAAGTCTTTATGGTCTTGACCGATTTAGCTGAAAATTTGTAAAATAGGAGAGAATGTTGTACTTATTGACCCTGCAAAATTTCATAACGATCGGACCATTTTTATTTTTTTATTTTTTTTATTTTTTTTATTTTTATTTTTTTTAACCAACGATCGAAAATTTTGTTCAAAAACCATACAGCAAACCCGCCTAGGTGGTATGTAACATGTGTGAAAAATTTCAGGTTGATCAGAGAAACGGTGGCGACCTGTACCGAAGCAGTAACAGAAAAAAAACAAACAAAACTTCGAGCCATAAGAGTCAAGTGGGGACGCTCGCTTCGCTCGCTCAATTACATGCATTTTAATTCTAGCGAATCCAGGGAAGTTTGTTTTGCAAGAGTGGGCATGTATTGCATTGTAAGGAGACAAACATTTCATTCTATGGTTTCCTATGTATTATGGTCCTATTATGGTCAAAGTCTGAAAAAGACCGAGATCAGCCCCGTGCGGTGCCCCCTCGTTCTGCCAGCCGCGAAAAGGTGCGGGGTGGCGAGGTCATTTTAACCAATCATTGCCCTAAGTGTACGATTTTTATGAGGAATATTTCTTTGATTGTCCCAAATCATAAAACTCTAAATTCAGTGATTTGAACTTTCCCAAAAAGTTTCAGTAAGATTGGGGTAGCCGTTTGCTCTTTTCGCGAGCTTAAATAAACGAAAATATCGCATTACAAATCGAAAAAAAAAAAATCGTCAAAGTACGATATTCATGAGAAAAATTTCTTCGATAGTTCCCAAAAACTTGGCAGAATCTCACTTTAGAGATGTCTTAAGTTCCCTGATATTTTTATCAAGATTTGCATATGCCGTTTGCTCAGAAGAGTGCGAACAAAAGGAGACAAACATAATACGAGCTATACGAGCTTAAGTATTAGCTACGCTCATCCAATAATAATTTATAAATGCAAAACAGAAGAAGACTTCCCCTATAACTTGGATATAATAACTTTAAAAACGGACAATAAAATTGTAATGCTTTTATAAAGCAAATTACAACTTAATAATAAAACTGTTTAGTTTTTGTTTGTTGAACGTTATCAGAATATTTTCAATGTAGTAAAATTATTGATAAGAAGTTTAGCCTACAGGGGTAGCTTGGGGCGTTTTGATTTACTGACCCCCACTGAAAATCAGTAATATGACTGAGTGGGAGACTAAAAAGAATTTAAATTTATTTATTTATTTCATTTAATTAAATCTCTTGTGTCCTATTATTTTTAAAAGTATTCTTATACAAGATTATTAATTTGTATGGAATAGATCTGTGTCGCAAAAAGAAAGGTAGGTTTAGGACAGTCTATTTGATTTGTCAGAAACTTTGGCAAATATAAATACATCCCCTCGTGAACCGTCGAGCTTGGAAGTGTCTGCAGCTGAGAATTTCGACACAGACATGTACAATACTAGCCCGCGCCCTCGCCACACGCCTGAGCGAGGTGGTGAGTTCGTTTTGGGGCACCCGAAATCAGGGCTACTGTATCCCCGGGCGGACCATCTTCGATAGTCTTCACCTGCATCGAAAACGTCCTGGAGTACGCCAATGCAGAGGGAGTGCCCCCGGCCGTCCTGTCGCTCGACCAGCAAGGAGCGTTCGACAGGGTTAAAACCCCGACATCTATTCCACCTTCTTCGTGCCTTCGGGTTTTGGAGAGTCTTTCCTGTCTACCCTGCGAACGCTCTACGCCGGTTGCCACGTGCCATGTGCGTGGTGGGGTGTAGCCTGACGGCACCCTTTGCTTTTGGTCGGGGATACGACAGGGCTGTCGCTGTCGGGGCTACTTTTTTTCTTTTGGCCGCCGAGGCCTTTTCTCAGACCCCTGCAGGTCGAGACTGGTTGGCTTCCGTCTGCCGGGCCAACCGGAGAGAAGGCTGGTCGTCTCCCGGGTATGCAGATGACTTCACTGCCTTCATCGCAGAAGGGCCGGGACTTCGACCACCTCCAGGATGTGTACGGCGTTTACTCCGCACAGTCTGGGGCCCAGCTTAATGCCGTTAATCCCCCGGGCCTGTGGGCAGGCAGCTGGGTTGGCCGTCAGGACACGCCACTCGATTTCGCTTGGTCGAGCGAAGGCACCAAGATTCTTGGCGTCGTGATGGGGAACACCCCTGCCGTGGTGGCCGGGAGCCTAGAGGATTTGCTGCAGAAGTTCCTTGCAGCAATACTCAGGTGGCGTTTTAGGGCGTCTGCCATGTCGCTTCGTGGCCGCGTCCTAGTTGCAAACCAGTTCCTGGCCCCTAGGTTGTGGTACACTTTCCAAATCGTGCCTCCCCCACCGGCTCTTGTCAACCGGATGCATGGGGAACTAGCCAACTTTGTATGGGCGGGCAGGAGGCATTGGACTCGTCTACGAGACCTGTGTGCTCCTGTCAACCTGGGAGGACTCGGACTGGTTCACCTTGCGTCCAAGGTGACCATGTTCCGGATGCTGTTTACTACCGATTTCTGTCCAGCCTGGATGACCATCCCTGTCACGCCATGACCCGGCACTTCCTCGGAAAGTTCCGACATCTGGGTCTTGGATGGCAGGTACTGTTTCATCCGCAAATCGGTGGGCCTGCAGCCCGGGGCACGTCCGAGTTCCTCCGCACGGTTCTGGTGGCTTGGTACTCCCTGCAACCAAAGCCGAGAAACTTCCCTTCCACCGTCTGGGGTCTCCGTGACGTTCCACTCACTCTGACTTCCCTAATCCCTACAGCCACCACTCCCTTCATCCTTCCTGGTCTTTTACTGGGATGTAAGACGTTGGGTGACATGCTCGTCGGTGACGAGTGGTTGGAGGTGGACTCCTTGCAGGGTTTTGACGAACTGCCCCGTCGCACTCGCGAAGCCCTGAGAATCAACGGAAACAGGATCCGAGCTTTCTGCAGCCTCCGCTTCCGTGGGGTCAGGGAGATTCCGGGTCCTGAGCCCTGGCCACCGCCTCTTTTTTACCGCCGCCCGCTCTCCGGCAAGTGGGTCCCTCTGCTTCCGCATTCAACAGGCGGTCGATCCTGTTTGACATCATGGTCAGAGGGCTGGCACAGACGGGCCCAAGGGA
>JAMZAV010012589.1:0-39150 GCA_024449915.1 Sweltsa coloradensis | reverse complement strand
AGGCTACGATCAAGGTCCATGAATCTCTTAATAGAGTTTCTGCACAGAAACCGCATCTTTTATTAATTTATTAATGTTAACCGCAAATTTATTTAATATAAATAAATTAAATAAAACATCAACATGTAGGGGACTTGTACGTTATTTAACATGCCGACACTCTAGATTCATAATATTAATTAAAATAATTAAATTTTGAAATTAGGTCTAATAAACATTGTAGAATACTGTGGAAAACATAACCAATACGAAATACGAGTAAAGATTGCAAGGTTTATTTAAGAGTGGAATTTTGGATGACCTTGCGCGTACCAGATTCGGTACACCGTGGTTGTGTAATGTACCGCCCGACTTACTGCATCCACAGCCATGTAAATCACAAACATAACATAACATTGAAAATTCGTACAGTTTTTGTTTTCGTTTTTATAAAGTGACAGGAGTTTTGGCTTGAGACATTTTTATAAAGCCTAGGTGGACAATCATACTATTAGTAGTAGGGGTACGTGAAAAAAACGTAGCATATTACCTTTAAAGCAAACCACTTTGCACAGTTGTTCTACAAGACCCTAAAAGTGATTTGGCCCGCAGCACCTAAAATTTGGTCCCTTGGGGTTTAAAGAATTTGGCTATTTTTCCAAAATGGCGGCTAAAATTTTGAAATTTCCAAAATTGGAACACGAGTGCAGTATAGAAGTCGTTTTCGCATGAATCGGGTGTGGGAAAATCGATGATAGCCTTGCCACGGTCGTGGTTCTTGTCGGTTAGGCCCTGGTGCCGCCATTTTTAAATTTCAAAGCCAAACAAAGAAACGGTTTCCATCCTGGAGATGTGGTTGATTTGGGTGTCGTTTTCGGGTATTTACGCATGTCTAAATACTGTAGTGGCCTTATAAACGTCCTACATGAAACCCATATCATAATAAACCGCCATTTCAGAAAATGGCACACGCCCTTAGGCCCCTGCTTGTCTATGAACAGAAGATTAGATCAAAAACATCGATTTTTCGAGTATCGAATTCTAATAGGGCTCAAAAGTTGTGTATTTGCATGCTTATTAACGGAAAAATATTTAAAAAAATCATACGTTGGAGCTTCAGTTCGCTCAAAGGGCCTAAATTAAAATTTAAAATTTACAAAATTATAAATCAATGCTTCGAGTATAGAAATCTAATAGAGCTTAAAAGTTGCGTATTTGCATGCTAATCAACGGAAACATATTAAAAAAATCATACGCTGGACTTTCAGTTCGCGCAAAGGCCCTTAAGTTTGAATAAATTACAAAAACACGGAATTCCCAAACCTTCGCCCAATTATGATCCAGAACTTAACACGAGGAGGTGACTGCAATTCGTGTTCTACCCAGTACCCAACCATCCCGGGAACCAATTAGGCGTGTTAAGGGGAATCCCTAGACCCAAATATGATTTCTTAAGAATGCAGTAAAGACGTCTGAAAAGTAAGTAGAGAGTATGAATGGTATGAATGTAAGAGGGGCTTAATAAATGAGCGGATTATTTTTTTGAAAATTTTTTTGACGGGACATAACCTCAGAATCAACCAATTTGTATTCAATTACTGGAATCAGTTGCTCAAGTTCAAAATTGAATTTTTAGCAGCGTTTTTTTGTATATTATTTCTACACTCCTTTATCTACAACCTAAATAAAAGGATTTTTGGATTTATATGGTTTGTTGCGTTGCACAATTTTTTCGCCTCCCGGTACAATTTATTTTGTACCGTTTGATGGAAAAAATCGTGCAACGCCAGAAACCATATAAAACCAATAATACTTATATTTAGGTTGTAGATAAGGAGTGTAGAAATAATAAACAAAAAACCACTGCTAAAAATTCAATTTTGAACTTGAGCAACTGATTCCAGTAATTTGAATACAATTGTTGATTCTGAGGTTATGTGCCGATCATCAAATTTCAAAAAAATAATCCGCTCTTTTATTAAGCCCCTCTTACTTCTACTTACTTTTCAGACGTCTTTACTGCATTCTTTAAAAATCATATTTGGGTCTAGGGGTTCCCTTTGTTCATTTAGTCAAGGACATTGTATTAATTCAGATTTTTAATAAAATTATGTCGATTTGGATATTTGGAGAAAAGTTGGTGTAATGTAGCTATCTCTGTTTTCTTCGCACACTTTTCTGTAGAGTGTGTGGCGGGGTTGACGCATTTTTCATCAGCTTGGCTATGGCAAGGTTAATTTAAGAAAAATCAAACTCGTGCAGAGTTTTATCTTGCAGAATTTACGAAATAGTCTCTTGTTGTCAAGCTTACCGGGTCGACAGTTAAGCCTAAATTTTGTCCAATCTATCAGCTCAATGTAGTCCGTGGCATCAAAATTTATTGAGGGAGTCGCTAAAGTTCTAACAGACTTCCTCTTCGAGTTTTGAGTTCTTGCCTTTAGTACCCAACTATCGTATGTGTTTGTCTCTCATCCAATATCTTAGCCAACATGTTCTCTGGGTAACAGAAAAACGCGTTTCTCTCAATCACAGGATCGGTAATTCTTTTAATGTCGTCTGGCAAATGTCTCGAAAAAAAAGAAAAGAAAAGAATCACCGATCCCGTGATTGAGATAAACGCGTTTTTCCGTCACCCAGAGAACATGTTGGCTACGATAGTGGATGAGAGAAAACACATAGGCCTACGATAGTTGGGTACTAAAGGCAAGAACTCAAAATCCGAAAAGGAAGTCTTTTAGAACTTTTACGACTCCTTCAATAAATTTTTCTAGCAACTTACTACATTTAGCTGATAAATTGGACAAAATGCAAGCTGTCGCCCCGATAAGCTTGACAACAAAGACTATTCGTAAATTCTGTAAGATAAAACTCTGCGCAAGTTTGATTTTATAATTTGCCAAATTGCAAATTTGCAAATTTGGACAAAGCTAAATTGTCACAGTGTCTGCAGAAAAGTGTGCGGACAAGAAAACAGAGATAGTTACATTATAGCTACTTTGCTCTCTTTATCCAAAATGCCAAAATTTAAAAGGACATTCTGAATTTTAAGACAATGTCCTTGACTAAATCAACAAAGGTCTGATATTTAACACACCCTAATTGGTTGGATGCTTGGGTATACTGGGTAGGGTGTGGGTGGAACACGAATTGCAGCCACCTCCTCGTGGAAAGTTCTGGATCATTTCATTAAAAAAAAATGGCAAAGATTTGGAAAATTTGGTGTTGTTGTCATTTTTGAAAAACTTAATTAAGGCCCTTTGCGCAAACTGAAAGTCCAACGTATGATATTTTTCCAATATTTTTCTGTTAGTAAGCATGCAAATACACAATTTTTTAGCCCTATTACAATTCGATTAACCGAAAAATCGATTTTTTTGCTCCACCCTACCACCATTATCTGTGACCCTACTCTTCATAGACAAGCAGGGGCCTAAGGGCGTGCGCCATTTTCTAAAATGGCGGTTCGTTATGATTAGGGTTTCATTTTAGGACGTTCATTAGGCCACTATAGAATTTAGACTTGCGTATATACGCGAAAACGACACCCAACTCAACCACATCTCCAGGATGCAAACCGTTACTCTGTTTGGCCTTGAAATTTAAAAAATGGTGGCACTAGGGCCTAACCGACGAAAACCACGACCGTGGCATGGCTACCGTCGGTTTTCCCACACCCAAATCATGCAAAATCGATCTCTATACTGCACTCGTGTTCCAATTTTGAAAATTTCAATATTTTAGACGCCATTTTGAAAAAATGGCCAAATTCTTAACCCTAAGGGACCAAATTTTAGGTGCTGCGGGCCAAATCACTCCTAGGGTCCTATACAACAACTGTGCAACGTGGTTTGCTTTAAAGGTAATATGCTACGTTTTCCTGGATTTTGTAGCGTACCCCTGCCACTATATTGTTTATCTGCATTAGGCTTTTAGTAATCAAAACTAGTTATTTGTGCGGGAAGTGTGGCATAGCAATGTTGTGTTGGCATAGGGTTTGCTAGGCTTGTCAAACATGTAATGTAAGTACCAATTTTATCTAGTCCTTTAGCCTAATGGAACTTTAGACCTACACTGTTGTATTATAGATAATTTTCTACATCTGGGCCTAGGCCAGGGACGGTTTCTGATTTGTTTTATGAGAGTTTAATGACAACTTTTCTTGTTTCACACATAGAAGCAAAATTTAAAATGTCCGCCATTTGTTTACGTATCGCACTTTCCCGCCTAACTCTGCTTATACCGTCAACAAGTGTCAAGTAACTATGGTGACTTGTTGATTGTATAAGGCTTATTTTAAAACCTTTATTTGGAAGCCTTCCAACAAACTTTTTCAACTTTTTTTTTCAAAAGAGACTATATTACTATAACCTTAATGTCCATGTAAAATATGAACATTGTAGTCCCACCCGTCTGGTCAGAATCGCGGGCCGACGTATTAGATGTAAGTAGCAGTAGTAGCAGTAGTAGTAGCTAACATCCTTAAAGTGATTTTGAGCATGTTTCAAGCCATTTTTTTACCAAGAAGGAATGCTCGTACCCCAATAAAATTTGGCATGTGTTGTCAGGTACCTAAATCCCCTCGATTGTGATAGTTTTCAAGTTTACATCACGTTACATGACGGCTGGGTAACACCTCGAAATCACCCCAACTCTGCTTGGTGTATATAAGGTGCTTGAGTGTGTATGTAAGCGCACCGCGGCTTGGCTGAGTGTGTAGCGCACCGCGGCTTGGCTGCGGCGCCCTAACGGGCACCTAGATTACAGCATATTGCAATATGCAAGGTATGTGTTTTCATCTAAAAAAACGCATTTTTGACGTGCGGATGAGCCGTAAAAAACTGCACGCTGCATATTACTACATGATGTAAATTTTCGTTCAGTGCACTTTCTGCCTAGAAAGTTAATTTATTTCTTGTCTAAAGAGTCGGAAACAATTTTTGAAAGACGTCTTGTCGAAATTCGATTAGTTTTTTTTTGTAAATTGAAGCTGAAAAACCTTAAAGTCGTTTTGATTATTTTTCGTGTATAAATAATAAATAAATAAATAAATTGTATTTAGAGTCTACCCACTCAGTTATATAACTGATTTTCAGTGGGGGACTTTGGGGGGACTTTGGGGGGATAATGCGAACATTGTTATAACAAGCTAATGGCTGTGTATAAAATTCGAAATAACTGCTATAAGAAGGAATGATTTGTTTGCTTATTAAAATTCCTCTAAGTTTTGACCAAATAATGAAAAGAATAAAAGTTAGAGCGTTATTAGTATTGCGCCGTTCTACAGAAGTAAAATTAAGAAATAGGAATCTTCATAACTCTCGTCACGTGACCTATCAATCGTTTTAAGCTCCGCCTGTCACTAGTCGTCAATGCGCTATGAACCCACCTAAAGCCTGGATTGACCCAATTGTACCGGTATGGACACGGTGTGCAGCTGGCAGCAGTAAGAACCCATTTAGGTCTGAGTATTATACCAGTACAGTGGCCCATTCCCTTCCAATTTACTCCAGTCTGCGTGTCTGTATAAGTCGCATTCCAGCTAAGGAACACCGTGGATTTGAATTGTCCGGGTCTTGCAATGAATTGTCCGGTCAACCTTGAGCTGTAGCCAGCATTGTCTGCAAACCAGTTTAAACGAGTCTGTGATACGAGTTTTCTCAGACATACCTACCATTATAAATATGAACATTTCCCACTTACTTCTCGATTTGGTGAGTCGGGAAACACCCCCGTAGGTGTAATTGTTATTTTTTTTACTAAAATTCAAAAATTAAAAAAGTCCGCCCCAACCCGTCTTTACCGTGTGTACCCGTCCTGATGGTCTAGTGGTTAAGACGCCTGTCTGGAATGCGGCGTGGTTTAATTCCCGGTTGGAGCGGACTTTTTTAATTTCCCATTTGTCACATCCATTCTTTTCAATATAAAAAATAAATTTTGGATGGAATCAGGAATAGTTATCATCAACTAAAGATGACATACCAAGCTATTTTTGCTATTCACAATTTACAGAAATGTATTTGTTTATTTTATTTCTTTTTTTAACTTCTATCCACTTATTAACTGATTTATGAAGGTGGAAAACTCAAGTAAACTTAGGTGAGGTTGAAAAGGTAATTTTAAAACTACAATGTACTGTATTAGTAAGACAGTCAGCAAGCAAGCAAACCAAATCACATAATGTGTGTTAAATAGTAGTCTAGCTGGAACAGTTAAACAACTAAATTCCAACATAATATAATTCTATGACATGTTTACGCTGACATTGCAACACACTTCTTCAGTTCAGCTCTCACCTGATTCTGTTAAATTACGCTCCTCGATCGAAGCAGACGTTGCCAAACTCTCCACATCGTTGCCAACAATCAAGGCTGGAGCCAGGAGGGTGAGAAGTAACAGAGGCAACATCGCCTGTCCACTGATAGTCATCGGGTAATACTGGAAGAAACAAAGTACAATAACCAGCGCAATTAGTGGCCAATCATCTAGGCAAAGATTAAAGTCTAGCTCTATCTTTCGAACAACTGCCTTCCTCTATAATATTAAACTCCTTATAAAATCTACAATGACCAATATACATACAATACAAACCTCAACGTTAAGCCTATTAAGGTATAAACAGTTTTTGAAAGTCTTTGATAGTATTGTGCACTCCCTCCTCATTGTCTTGTGCTTGCATCTATTGCTAAGAGCTTCATGTGGCAAGTTCAATTTATTTTTACCTTCAAAGTCACGATAATTTATTATGTGTGCACATATAAGTTCAAACATATCATTTATAGTTCCAAATAATGGTTTGCAATGATGTGTTGAGAGTAAGACTAGATTATAAATGCATACAAGTACGTTTACCGAGAGAGTGGGAAGTGATTTGATTAGACATTGAGCTGACAAATAAAACCTAAGTTTAATCCATTTCCTAACATTGTGAAATACAAATATTTATAGTGTTCATAATATAATTAAATAATCGCAAATTTCGGCATTTTTAAAAGTTTGTTAATCAATATCATAATGACACTCCACTTTTCATCATCAATGAATACTTTAAAACGCAGGAAATAGGAAATAGGCCTTATTTTTCCTTCTCCCACTATAGCCATCCAAACGTTATTTATGTCAACGGTGACGTTTTTGTTTATCACAAACATGTATTTATATTTATTGTTTCATCAACGATGATCGATACCTTATCATATACTACGTCATTTCTCAGCACAAAATACATACATCGATAAAGAAACATCTTGGGGATATGCAATAAATCTTTTTAATTAGCTATTTTAACAACCACTTCCTCATAGGTATATAATAGTGTATCTTTTATCTAGTATACTACTTGTCAACTGAGTCTTAAGTAAATTGTGCATGCTCATCACTGTGCTAATTGTTAAATAAGGGTATTTTGTCAACCACCTGAGCGAGGCAAAACTTACACTATTCTTAAACTGCCCTCGTAGTCGCATGTGAGAGAGGGTTTGGCAAGGACTCAACCATGAAAGAATAAAAATATTTTAAAATTTTCTTTATTGTGATAATGATGTAGATCTACGTGGCTAGGAAATGACATATTTTATTTAAAGAAACAAAGATAGCTTCAGTATTGTAGAAGGGATTGCTTACCAATGACAGTTCATTAAACATTAGGCAATGGATCAATTTTTTGCAAAAAAAATTCGACATCGTTTTTAATGAAACTGATAGAGGTGAAAATCATAGCGGTGTCTAGGTGTCCACATGGGGGGGATGTCCCACTGGTTATATTCGCTCTCGGTTCTACGGACCTCGATAACATGCCCACAGCCTCATACTCGCCGCCTGCATTCGGACACAGAAGAACGGCGCCAGAGTCTCCTTCAAACGCCATTTTCAATGGTCTGTCGAAGTTGTAGGCACATACAAAGGAATTATTGTATAATCCTTCTAGTTCAGTGTCATCAATTATATTTCTACAAAACTCTATGTTACCAGCTGTTACATAATCATAACGAAGAAACTCTTGATCACTTGTAAAATCTGGAGAACATTTATTTATGTCCAGATGATTTCCAAAGCCCTGGACAATACTACGATCCACCTTGTATGGCAAACTCCAGCTACTAAGCACAGTACTGCCAACATAGTCGTTGAAAACAATGTCACTTTTCATTTTGAGGAAAGCAACATTAACTCTATAACGACTTTTGGTATCCGTACCGTTAATACAGGTATCCATCGATATTATGGAATGCGGAGGGATATACGTCGTTTCATATGGAAGTTTAGCGCAACTCTTAAATATCAACATGTCATCTTCATCACAAGCAACTCGTATGTTAGACTCATGTCTACCTCTCTTGAATAGATAGTACCTGTAACATAAATCTGCGTTAAAGGGGTATTTAACCGCTTAACTAAAAAAATATATTTCATTCAGGATAACTAGTAATGAATTTAGCAATTAACAGAAAAATTATTGGGGCCACCATGACCTCCCAAAAAATTGTCAAACATGACATTTTTCGAGCTAGGTCCCATCGGCAAAAATCTCCCTAAGAAAACATGGGACGATCTTTATGCCCCGTGACCTTGGAGGATTTTGATCCAAAAAAATATTGGCCATTATTGACGTACTCGACAGCCTTTTCTGTAAATTCTCTTTTTATTTGTTTTTTTTAATTTGGGCAAGTAGTTCGGTCAAAATATGCTGATTACCAAGATGGGTGTGATTTTGGAATAAATATTTTTAGGTGTTTGAGGGTATATTTGGGCACAGTTTCAAGACACGATGTAGAAAATGGGCATTTAGATTGGTACCATGCTCTAGTATCTATGTGGACCAAAAAGAAGCAGGTTCAAGGCGATTTAGGAAATTTTCCAAAACACCAATTTTCGCCAATTCTGGAAAAAAAAAATAAAAAATTCGTGTTAAATCACAGTAACAAGGTATAATTTTTTTAAACGGTAATTTAAGTGTAGCATTGTGCTATAGATCCAAGGAGGTATGAATAATGTAAGGAGACAGCATGTCGCCGTCAAAACCATAGCCACTTTGAACGACAATGGTGGTGCGCGAAAGCCTCGAACCCAAGCAAGGTCGTCGGTATTATTAGAGTCATTGTCAAAGCTATGAACATTTCAAAACAACAAAAACGCAGCACATCAACAAAAATTAAATTTCAACTCTTTATTATTCATTCTCACATTGATACAAGAGTTTTATCAATGTTTCAAGTATAATATCAGCTGTTTTAGTGCCGTCGATGGTAGTCGCCATATTGGTCAGCACCAACGAGAAGAAGTAAATACTGCGAAAACTCTATGTTTAAGTAGCCGCCATATTGGTCAGCACAACGAGAAGCAGCAAATACTGCGAAAAACTCGATCAGTGACGAAAAGAGTTCATTTGTAACACAGATGGCTGCAAAAAACAAAATTAAACATTTTCCTCCAGGGGGCTTTATTTTTCTTTTTCTTTTTTGAAAGGTTTAAAAATTGGGGTGAAAAACCCAAAAAAGGGGGGGCTTTTTTGAAATCCCCCCAAAAAAAATTTTTCCCTTTTTTTTTTTTTTGGGGTTAAAAAAATTTTTTTTCCTTTTTTGAATTTAAAAAAACCCATTTGCAAATGTTTTTTGGGGGGTTTTGGTTTTTTTAATTTTTTCCAAAAAATATAATTTCTATTTTATAAAATTTTTAAAAAATTTTGTTTTTTTGAGACGGGAAATTTTTTAATTGTAAAGCGACAATAGACGAGAAATTTTAAAATTTCAAACCCCCTTCCCCAAAAACCCGGTACCCCGCTAAAATGTTTTGGGCGGTTTTACCCCTCAGTTTGGTCTAAGACCCTTTTCCTTTTTTTTGGGGTCACGGAATATGTGGAGGATTGTGGGGCAAACCCACGAACTGGGTATGAAAAAAAACCTTATTGAAGGAATATTTTGATTGAGTGAAAACTTTTCCGTTTGTTCCGTTTTTGGGAAGCTTAAAAAAAAACCACCCTCGGCAAGGTCACCCAATTTTTTAAACCCAAAATCAACATTGCGCTACTTCGAAAAATTTTTTCTAGTTTATGTCAAACTCTAAAAATAGCTTCACCATTTCTTTGCAAATTTTAAATATAAAAGCTAAATTTTAAAACTTTTTTTTTTTCTTTTTTTGGGAAATGTTGATCGTTAATTTTATTAATAGCGCAAATGGGTTTGAAAGGGTTTATCTGAGAGTGGGAAAAAATATAGAAAATTTCTTTTATTTTTTGTGGGTAATCGGTGCAGTTTTGAACCTCTTTTGAGAGTACCCAAAAAACTGCATTTTCAAACGCTCTTAATTAAAAATTAATTCGCATAATAGAGTAGGGGGAGCATTCCCTATTGGATCACCCCAAATATTTGGGTTTTGTATTTTATTTTAAAATTTTTCATTTTTTTTCAATTCCCCCCAAAAACCAATTGTTTTCAAATAAATGCCCAGGACCCCTAAAAAGGACTGTGGCAGAGATACGGGAGAAAAGTGAAAAATCTCCATATAAGGGACTAACATGATGTGATACTATTGATGGGCTAGTTTTAAGCTGGACCCCCACAGCATTGCCCAAGCCTCCCCAATATGAAATTTGTTTTTAAAGCACATTTTTTAAGATAACTTAAAAATGAAAAAATTTAGATAAAAAAAAACCTATGTATAAGGTATTTTAGTATCCTTTTTAACCCGTGGCGCATCCCACGGCCCCCCTCTTTAAAATACGTGAATTAAGCCAAAAGGGAACCCTGTCTTAACCCACCTAATTAACCCCAAATTTTACCAATTGAACCGGTCTGGACAAGGGAGGGAGCTAGCAGCAGTAAGCACCCATTTAGGTCGGAGTATTATACCCGACAACGGCCCCCTTCCCTTCCCAAACTTTTTTAGTAATACTGTGTGTATAGGTCAGAAAGCCGTTAACGAGCACCGTGGGTTTGGGAATTTTCCGGGGCTTGAAAGGGAAATTTTCCCGGGCAAAATTTAGCTGGGTCCCGGGAAACACCTGGAAAAAAAAAAGTTCAAAAAAGTTTGTGATCGTTTGGAGGATCCCCCGAACCCCCCCCCCCCCAAAACATAATTTAAAATAATGTCAAAAATTTATAATCATCACGTTAAAACGTTTCAGAAAAAAAAAAAATTTTAATTTAAACTTTGATGTTTACATCAAACGGGGGTTGACAAATTTTAATATTTTTTTTTCTTCTTTTTTAAAATTTTAAAAAAAAATTAATCTCGATATCATTTACCTTTTTTTTAAAATTTTGTTTTTTACAAAATGTACAAAAAAGGGTTTAAAATAGTTTTAAATTAAAACTTTAGGGGGGGACGGTCGGGCCCCCCGGAGGAAAAAACGATGCGATGCTTAGGCGGGCACCGAACTCCGGCCCCCCATATAAGCTACAGAGTTGGGGGGGTTTTTGCATTGAAAACGCCGCCCCGACAGAGTTTCAATCTTGAAAAACTCGGTATATACCTGGTATGGGCCCTTGACATCCCAAAAAAAAAAAAATAAAACCCGTTTCCGACAACTTTCTGTTTTAAAAAAGGTCCAACATCGTAAATTTCCCTTAAAGGCCCGGCTGGGGGTTGGGGGGGTGGGTGGGGGGGTTGGTGGGGGGGTGGGTGGGTGGGGGGGGGGGGGCTGGGGCTGGCGGGGCTGGCGGGCTGGCTAGGGGGTTCTCCGCGGAGATTTTTTACCCTACAGAAAAAAAAGGGGAAATCTTAAAAACTATAAAATTTGGGCCCAAATTAGGTGTTTTTCGGGGGGGGGGGGGGGGGGGGGACGCAGTCCTTTTATTTTCCCAAAACCCCAAAATCGGGTAACGGGGGCCGGGGGGGGGGAAAAATTTCTAAATTTGGATGATAAATAAAAAACCGCAAATTTACCAAGGGGGTTTTGGTAATTTTTTACAAATTTGAAATTTAACATGTTTTTAAACCCCATTATAAATATCTTGCGTCCAAAAAAAAAGGGGGCAAATTTTTTGGGGAGGGACCAGGGGCCCAAAAAATTAAAAAAACATATCTGAATTTTAAGAAATGAATCATTAAAGGGAAAACGCTACAACGGAGATTTTTCAAACGGGGAATACATTTTTGATATCTTTTCTTTCCCTTTTTCATTTTTGAAATGGAAACAAAAGGGGTTAAGGGGGTCCCGGGAAAAAAAAAAAAAATTTATAAAAAGAAAGGAATTCCGTACTCTTTTTGAAAAAATACCCCTATCCCAAAGGGAAAAGGGTTCTTTCTTAGAATTTGAAATTTTGGGCCACATCAGATGTACCCAGTTTTAACAAAAACCGGGGGAATTTGGGGGACCGGGGAAAATCAAAATCAAAATCAAAATCAAAACGGGAAATTTACCCCCGGGGTAGAAAATTTTGAAAACAAGCTTGAAATTAAACTTTCTTTAAACCCAAAATTATAAATATCAAGCTTATGCTAGTGCGTTGGTTTGTTGTTAGCGTACTGTTTCCCAATGCAAAAGGGCCAGGGTTCGTTTTCCCGCAAAGGGTCAGAAGTTTTTTAACTTCTGATTTTTTATTAAGTCAAATCATTTTCTTGTCTTAGGGGTTTTGTAAACGGGGGATTTTGGAGCCGTCCTAGCAAAATCAAAAGGGCTTTAATTACTCAGCGTAGTAATTTGGGTTATACAAGCTTAAAAATTAAAACATGCTCAAAAACCATTATAAATATCTAGTGCTTATGCTAGGGCGTTGGTTTTGGTTGTTACGTATCTTTTCCAAGCAAAAGGGGGCCAGGGTTGGGATTCCCGCTAAAGTCAGAATTTTTTTTAATTCTGATTTGGATTAATTTCTATAATTCTTGTTTAGGGTTTGTAAACGGGACTTTAAAGCCTTTTCCAGCAACGAAGCACATAAAAAAAATTTTAAAGAGTTGTTCGGGAAGGCCCCCTTGTTAAATTCCCTGCGTTGATCCCCGATTTGGGGTTCCCCACGGGCCCATCCCAAACTGATTGATATTTTTTCCTAAAAAAATTCGATTTTGGGGTTAAATTATCGCTCACTCGTCGTTTGGGGGTGGGGGGCCTCCCAGGGTTGGTTTGGGTCCCCCCTTTATTTAAATTTTCTCCCACAAAAAAATCGGGTTATAAAAAACTGAGTGGGTAGTCTGTAAAAAAAAATTTTAAATTTATTTATTTTTTTATTTTTTATTTAAGGGGTATCTTTGGGGGGGACCGGGGCCCCAAAAAATTTAAAAAAAAAAAAACTTTGAAAATCAACAAATTTTTAAACCTTTAAAACCTTGATTTGCGAAAAGAACAACAAAAAATGATAAAATCCAACCCAAAAACAAAAATTTGTAAAAAAAAAAAAAGGCAGCCAAGCTCTCCTTTAAAAGTCTTCGGCTGGAATGCGGGAGATTTTAGAAGTTGAGCCAAGCTTTCTATCCCCTTTTTCCCCTAGTTTTTGCTTTTAAAAAAAAGTAAGTCATTTTTGCCGTTGGGCGACGCCCAAACCAAAAGATTTTTGTGGTTTAAAAAAATAAAAAATTTTTAAAATCGAAATCATAAAAAAAAAGGGGTTGGGGCCCTTTTAATTTGGTTTATGGCCAAAAATTTTTTTTTTTTGTTTTGGAGTTAAAAATTTTTCTTTTTTACCCCAAAATTCGGGTTTGGGTTGGCGCTGTTAACAGGCGAAAAAGATCTTACTTTTTTTTAAAAGCGAAAATAGGGAGAAAGAATAAAAAACCCCCTTTCTTTTAAACTTCTATTTTTCACAGCATTCACAGCCCCAAGACTTTTTAAGGAGGGGCTTGGCTGCCCTTTTTTTTTTTCAAAATTTTTTTATTTGGTTGGATTTTATGTTCATTGGGAAGGGGTTTTCACGGTTTTTAAAAAGTACAAAAAACCGCTTCCTTTTTTACATGTGTCAAATAGCTAGCTCAGACAATCATATCAAATTTGTCCACAGCTGTGTGCTTCTTTTTTCTTTCCCATAATAACCCAGCAATAATTTGTTAAGGATAGCTGCCCGGTTTTTGGTTAGCGTTAAAGTGAAAATTATTGTGACCCGTATTATCCAAAAAAGTTTAGTGAAAGCTCAAAAAGATCGACGAATAACGTAAAAAAAAAAAAATTGGTTCTCTTTCAAGCATGTAAAAAAATTTTTGTTGGATGTGCCCCGAGTTTTTAAAGAGGGGTACCAAAAAGAAATACGTTTCTGTTCGGAAAAAATTTAATTAGCGTTTGGGGGGAGACTTTATTTTAAAAGGCAAGTTTGAAAACCCCCACTCAGAAATTTAAAACAACAGCAAGCAAGCAAGCAAGCAACCCAAAACCCACATCTTTCAAATAACTAAAAACATTTAAACAATGAACTCCAAAAATTATTTTTATGAGATGTTACGCTGAAATTGAAACACAAAATTCAGTTCAGTTTCCCCCCTTTGCTTTTTGTTAAAATTTACTCTCCTCGATCAAATCAGACGTTTCCCAAAAACTCTCCACAGGGTTGCCCCAACCCAAAGATGGAGCCAGGAGGGGGGGAAAACCCCAAAAGAGGCAACATCGCCTGTCCACTTTTAGTAATGGGTAATACTGGAAGAAAAAAAAAGGTACAAAAACCCACCCGCAATTTTTGGGCCCAAAATCATCTGGGGCAATGATTAAAGTCTGGCTCTACTTTTGAACAACTCCCTTCCCTCAAAACATATTGAACTCCTTAAAAAATTTTAAAATGACCAAATACTACAATACAAACCTCAACTTTTAAGCCTTTTAAGGAAATTTACAGTTTTTTAAAAGGCCCTTTGATATTTGCTTTCCCATATAGCACTCCCTTCCATAGTTTTATGGATGCATTATTGTTTAGAGTTTCCCGTGGAAAAGTTCAATTTTTTTTCCCTTTCAAAGTCGCGTTTAATTTTATAATGGTGCACTTTAAAATTTTCAAAAAAATATCATTTATAAAAGTTATAAATCAGGTTATAAAAAAAATGAATTTCATCGATGCTTTTGAGAGTAAGACTAGTAATGAATGAATACATATATTTTTTACTCAAATAGTGGGAAGTGTTTTGATTAGACATGAGCTGACAAATAAAATTGATTTTAATCCTTTTTCCTAATTTTGGGGAAAATACAAATTTTTAAAGTTTTATGTATTTTTAAATAATCGAAAATTTTCGGCATTTAAAATATTTTGTTAATCAATATCATTTTGACACTCCACTTTTTCCAATCAAATGAATATTTTAAAAAACGCAGGGAAAATAGGAAATAGGCATTATTTTTCCACTCCCACTATTACCCAAATCCAACGTTATTTTTTGTCAAGGTAAAGTTTTTGTTTTGTTCATCATCAAACATGTGTAATTAGTATGTTTTTATTTTTTCTTTTTTCTTTAAAGATGACCCCCCTAAAACTAAAATTATTTTCCAGCACAAAATGCATACCTCGATAATGAAATACCTATGAAATATGCAATGAATTTTTTTAATTTAGCTTTTTTTAAAACCCTTACAAAAGGGGTATTTTATTGTATTTTTGGTTTTTGAATATTTTGGGTAAAATGAGTCTTTGCAAAATTGCGATGCTCCCCACTGTGTTTAATTGTTAGATTAGGCTATTTTTTTAAACCCAACTGAGCGGGGCCCAAAACTTACTTTAAATTCTTATTTACCCCGGATGTCTGGGCTTTTAATTTAAGCGTTTCAATTTAGTAAATGAGGAAGTCCCTTAAGGGGGACGCCAGTTCAGCTTTTACTAAAATTAGCTGCCCCCCGTTGGAGCATTGTGAGGAGAGGATAATTGGAAAGGGAAATCAAAAGGAAAGGAGGAAAATTTTTTTTAAAATGTATTTTTAAATTGGGGTATTGTTGTTAATCTACGTGGCCGGGAGCTGACTTTTTTTTAATCTTTAAAAATTTAAAGTTAACTTAATATTTTCTTAAAATTGGAGTGATCCCAAATTTTCCCAGTTCATTAAAAACATTATGAAAATGGATAATTTTTTTTCAAAAAAATTTTAAAAAATTTATTTTTTTTTTAATGTAACTAATAGAGGTGAATATCAAAAGCGGTGTCTAGGTGCCCCACATGGGGGGGATGCCCCATGGTTATTTTCCCGCTCTGGGGTTCTACGGACCTCGATAACATGCCCACAGCCCATAGTCGCCGCCGGCTTTTCGGAACAAAAAGAACGGCCCCGAGTCCCCTTTAAAAACGCCTTTTTTTAATGGGTCGGGTAAATTTGTGGGGCACTTTTACAAAGGAATCATTGTATAGCCCCTTCGGGGTTCAGGGGCATAATTATATTTCTAAAAAAATTCGCTTTTTTCCCGGCGGTTACTTTAATCATAACGAAATACTTTTGTTTCGCTTGAAAAATTCTGGGGAAACATTTTTTAATGTCTAGTTTGTTTTCCCAAAAACCCCGGGAAAATTTTAAAAAACGATCCCCCTTGTATGGAAAAGCTCCAGTTATTTTTTTGGAGGGGCAGTATACCAACATAGTTTTGGAAAACAAGGGCCACTTTTCTTTTCGAGGAAAGCGACATTAATTCTATAACGATTTTTTTGGTATCCGTACCTTTAAAAACACATTTATCAGTCGAATTATTAAATTTGCTGAGGGATAGAGGGCTTTTTTATATGGAAGTTTAGCGATCCCCTTAAATATAAAGGGTATCTCACGCACGAAAAATCGTATGTCGGGATCATGTTACCTCTCAGAATAAGTGGTACCTGTAACATAAATCTGCTTTAAACAAAAATAGTTTTTTATAATTTTTTTTTTTGGGTGAAAAAAAAAAGAAATTGGATATTACTAATATTTTTTTTTAAATTTCTTTTTTAATTTTTTCCTTCAATTTTTTTTTAAAAAAATGCCCCATGAGCTAAAAGGGGATTTAGGTAGAGGGGACGTGGGGAAAAAGTTGACAGTCTTTTTCTATATGGGGGGAATGCCCTTGATGTGATGGTGTAAACTGATGTTGCCCAATTTCTCCAGATGAACTCCAAAGAAATTGCCCCACCCGCCCAATATTATTTGTTTGAATAAGCACACCCATTTGTACGAAAAGTTAACTGAAAGATCTCAAAAAACAAAAAAAATTATGAAAAAGGCCTTTAGTCTTTTCAAACCCCGTGGGCATCCACACAGCACCCTTTATGAACTACGTGTATAAAGGCCCATTTGGATTAGCTTTCCCGGAAAGATGGGAAACCGTGTTTTAAAACCCACCAAATGACCCTCTTTGGAAACGAATTTTTCCCGGGTTTCGGGAAAACGGTGGGGCAGTTTTGGCAGCAGTAAGCCCCCGCTTAGGGCTGATTATTATACCAGTACAAGGGCCCCTTTCCCCTTTCCAAATTTTCTTTTTAGTCCCACCCTGTTGTGTAGGTAAAAATTTCCAGAAACGAACACCGTGGATTTAAATTTTGTCGGGTCTTGCATGAATTGCCCGGGGCAACCTTAAAGCTGGGTCCGGGTTCGCCTGAAAAACAAGTTCAAATAAGTTCGTGATCGTTAGGGGGGTATCTCAGACACAAAGACAATTTGTAAAAGTTATTGATTGATAGTTTAAATTGGATTTTGTTTAAAAACTTTCTCATAAAATTCATGATCTTCACAGTTTTCTTTTAGAATAAAATTTTTTTAAATTTAATCTTTTTTTTTTAATAAAAACCAAAAGTTGACGGGTCCTTTTTAATTTTCCTTTTCACAGAAATGAAACCCTCAAAAAAAACTTTTTTTTTATTTTGTTTTTTTTTTCAAAAAAACCAATGTTAAAACGAGGGGGGAAAATAAAAAAATACATTGACCAGAGTTCCCCACTTTTAGCAAGAACAAAAACCCGTACCTCCTACTTTTGTTTTTCAAATAGCTCACTCTGTCAGTTATATCCAATATTGTCCACGGGTTAGGGATCTTGGGGGACCTACCGTTTTTCCCCCCATAATAGCATGTAATAATATGCCAGGGATTTTCCCCGTGTGTTTATGTTAAGGTGACAAGTATCGGTACGGTATTACCAAAAACAGTTGTTGATCCCTTTTACAGATCGCCCCAAAGAATGAAAACAATAAAGAATACATTTCGTTCCATTATTTTTAGATGAAAGAGAAAAAAAGCCCGATTTAAAAAAACCCTAAAATTTTTGGGTTTCGGGTTGGGAAAAAATTCGAATCTCGCTTTTTTTTGGTTGTGCCAGATATTTTAAAGTAAAGTTTGAAAAAACTGAAACTAAAAAAACAGAAAACAAGAAAAGAAAACCCAAATAACTTATCAAAATCAAATTTTTAATAGAGGATTTTACGGGAATTAAAACAACCAATTCCAACTTTAAAAATTTATGAGATGTCCATGAGGATATCCCCAACACACCCCCTTCAGTTCAGATCTCCCTGTTCTTTTAAATTTAAACCCCCCTTGTTTCATAGCGGGGACGTTACCATACTCTCCAAAATCTTTTGCCCAATAACCAAGGCTAAACCAGGAGGGTGAGAAAACGGGAGGCAACATCGCCTGTCCACGGTTAGTCATCAGGTAGTACGGAAGCACAAGCAAAAATTTATGTGGTATAGGGTAAAGCCCAAATTCCCGGGTTTAAAAGGGTTTTCTCGGGCCCAAAAAGTTACTTTCAACGGAAAACCAAAAAAACTAAGAATCCGGTAATTAATTTTTACCCGTATAACCACACCAAATATTAATTTATTTTTTTTTTTAAATTAAATTAATCATTTCTTCCCCCCAAAACGTTTTCGTTTTCGAAAAAATTCTTTTATTTTTCCCCTTTCCCCTTTTCCCATACACACCTAAAACCTAAAGCCTTCAAATAGGGTTTGTCCCAGGTGCTAACGCTAGGTAAATTTATAGTTTTTCCCTTTCCCCCTTCGTGTTAATATTCACCCCAGTTTTGGGTTGCGGCACGTGGCAACCCCCGATATAATTGATTTGTTTAAATTTTTTAAAGGTTTCATTTTTAAATATCATTTAGTGAGAAAATATCAAACATCATTTGACGGTTTATAAATGGGGTTTATAAAAAATTATGGGAAACGCCCCTTTAGGATCAAGAAAAGTCCCGGGTTTATAAAATAAAAAAAACCCAAATGATTTGGTAAATTATCAAAGAGATCTGACAAAAAAAACAGGGTGAAATTATCGATTTTGGAAAAACCCCTTTGAGCTCTCATTTTTAAAAAAAACCCCGTTGTTTTGTTTCAACATTTTTTTTACAATAGATGAAAAAAATAAATAATTAAGTTTGATGTTGTAACATCGTCTTCTTTTTTGTCATTTGATGAGTGTTGCTTAATGTCTCATGCACCAATGAAATATGTGACCATGGGGGTTTGATAGAGGGGACGAGGGAATTACGATTACGAAACCCACCCAAGGGGATTCAAAACCCAAACGCCCTCGTAGACCATTTTGGACGAGCCCCTTTTAATCACATGACCCCCCCGAGGACGCCTTTTTGGCATTTATCAATCTTTATACATTTTTACGATATATTATGTCATTCCTCGAAAATTTTTCCCTGTTTCCCTCTTCAAAAAATATATATTTTTGCGCCAATGTACAAATCGCTACGCTATATTAAATTTGGTTTTTAATGGGTTTGCTTTTGAGTGGTAAGGAGAGGGTTTTATGAAAAAACTGGGGAAATTAAATGTTACAATATAAACATTTTTTTATTTTTGATATTATGAAATATGTACGTGGCAATAATCTGGGGTTTGGGCCCTAAACAAAGAAGTTTTTTGGGATTATTGTATTAAATTTCCCAAAAAAAATATTTTAAAAAGGTTTCCTAAATTTTAAAGTATTTTACGATTGAGGGTTTTCCAAATTTTATGCGTAGAGGTAAAATATATTGCGGTTTTTTTCTAGGCGCCCCACAGGGGGGGTTTTTTTTTCCTTAAAATTTAAAATTTAAATTTCTCTCTGGGTTTTTTACGGCCCTCGAAAACCCGCCACACCCTTTCCTACTCGCCGCTTTGCTTTTCGGACACAAAAGGGGCGGCGCCCGATCTCCTTAAAAACCCCTTTGTCATTGAAAACCGGAATGCCGAATTTTAGGCACATAAAAAGGGGAACCCTTGGAAAGCCTTTAGTTTAAAGTCATAAATTTAATTTTTTTAACAAAAATTGCTGTTACCAGCTGTTACGTAATCATAACAAAAAAAACCCGCGATCGCTTGAAAAGCCCCGGTTTGACTTTTATTAAACCCTAGATGTTTTAAAAAACCCCGGAAAAATACAGTCATCCCCCTTGAGGGGCAAACGCCATTTGCAAAGCCCAAAAAACTGCCAACATAGTCTTTTGAAAACAATCTCATTTTTCTTTTTGAGTAGGCTACGTTAATACCATAACCGCCATCGTATTCCGTTCATTTAACAAGTATTAAAAAATTTTACGAACCGCGATGGGCCAAACTTTTCAAAAAAAAACTTTAGTGCATTTCGCACAATACCAAAATTTCATTTTCATCACAATTAGGTCGTCCCCGTACATTTCACTACCCACGTTTTGGGAAACCTGAAAACAAAAAATCGGAGAAGTTGGTGAGATATACATGAAATACGTTTACACATATTTTTTTGTGAAACCCGAGTAATTAGTCACCCCAAATATATTTTTTTGAGTTTTTTTCTTACCAAATAAGAGGAAATGCAAACAAAAAAACAACATTTTTCGTCGGTGCAGTACAAGCCCAAAACCAAAAACCCCTTTTTTCCCTGTTTTTGGGGTTTTTTTCCAACACATATATTTTAAATTTTAAAATAACAATACATTATATTTTGTTACATGATTTAAAGTAGTAATCACACAACTTTGAGTGCCCCTTTTTTGCCCACTTCTCGGGGCCCTTTTTCGGATTGTGGACCACACCCCAAAAAATTGATTTTTAATTTTTATAATATATATATAGTAGTTTTGATTTTTTTTATTTATTTAGTTTCGCTAGTTCGTAAAATTTACATTTTTAACATAAAATTTAAAAAATTAAAAATAAAAAAATTTATACCTTTAATTACAATCATGCACTTCACATAAGTAGAAAGCAGGGGTCTATTACAAACATAATAAAACTTTTCCCAAAATTTTCCGTCACATTCCTACATAGGGAAAATTCAAAATTTCAATGGCTTTAAATTTGAAAGCCTTATTATCAAATTTAAACGAAAAAAAATGTTTGTTTTTTTTTGGGCCCCATAACCCTTACCCTTTTTATGTCAACGACCAGTCCGCCTACATGGGAAGAGGGCACTCTCACCCAATATGTGATGATTTCCAGCCAACTGCTGACAAACCAAATTTAAAAACCCCATTAAAGGGCCCTTTCCCCCCTTAAAAAACAAACAATTTAGGGTTAATGTCATATACTGCCCGGCAAAAAAACCCAAACATCTCACGCTTTTGAAACTGTTTATCTATACTTTCACACCCCCCACTAAGATCCCTACTGCCATTCCCCGGGGGTCCTTTACTCTGAAAAAATTTTCCCCCCCCCGCTCACCCCAGCAAAGTCCTAGACCTTGGGACTAATGATTAAAACTAGGGCTGGTCCCTCCCTGTAAACCCCGTTCCCGAAAAATCTTAAATTGGGTTGGGTACTCAATTTAGAAAGTCCCAAAAAAAATAGTTCCCCCCCCACATCCTATTTCTAGTTTTTTTTGCCCATTTTTCCTCTCACCCTTTTTATAGTCCTGCATTTTTGGGGGGCTTTTCCCCCCCCCAAAAAGAATATTCCCTTTCCAAAAAGGAGCGATACGTATTTAAGTGGGTCTCCCCCCAAAAACCATGAAGAGAACTTTTTAAGGGAAAATTGGGGATTCTTACACTAGAAAGTACCCCCATCCCAAACGCCGCATTATTTTTTCGCACCAACAGTAAAACCCCCCATCTAAAGTTTTGTTTCACTCCCATAACACTTTGAGCCCCAAACCCTTACATACACAGGGCCCCCCCACAATCTGCGCCTCTTTGACAAGGGTCTGAAAAACTAGCTTCCACCCTCTACAATAAGCTCCCTGACCACATCAAAAAAAACCTTTTAGTCTCCCACCACCCCTTTAATTTAAAAAAATAGTTGAAATCATATCTTACAGCAAACAGGGTTTAAAAAAATAAATAAAAAAATAAATAAATAAATAAATAAATAAATAATTAAATGGGAAATTTTTTAATTAAAATTTTAAATTAAAAATTAAATTTAAAAAATAAAAATAAATAACAAAAAATATATAGATACATATATGTTAGTACTTTAGACAGAAAAGTGGCTATAACCCGGGGATCGAAAACCCCCGGCCTTATCCTTTTCCGGGGTATGCCGCCTTTCCAAAATGAGCTATCCAAACCACCCAAATTTTAAAAAAGTCTAAATTTTTTGGGCTGTTTTGTACATTTTTTAAAACGTGTGAGAGCAGGGTTGCAAGGGCCCATTAGACTACATACGAAATAAACTGGAAAAATACAAACCATCTCTGGACCCTAGAGTTGAAATATTTTGATGTTTAAAACCCTTTGGGGGTTTTTAGAAAGGGGACTATTTCCCTTGATATGTTAGAATGTAGACAGAAAATTTTCACTTTTATTGCATTTTATATTGTAGTCACCCTTTTTTAAAATTTAAAATTATTATTTTTTTATTTAAAGAATTTTAAAGAATTTAAACAACAAAATGTTACCAAAAAAACCCTAATGCAAAAATTATCATTTTTTTCCCGCTTGAGCATTCCCCTGAAGCACAAACAAATCCCATATAAAACCCAAACCAGTAAAATATATCTTGCCCTTAAAAAAAAAACATTTAAAAAAAAAAACGCCCAAAACGCCATCCCGAATTTGGCCCGATTGACGCTCAATTTTTCTACGCTCGAGTCTGTGCGGGGGTATTAGAGACTAGGGATTTTAGCCAACTAAAATTATAGATGTTTTAAAAATTTTATTCTGGGAAATCACTCCGAAAAATTGGCCGGCCACCCAAAGATGGGAAACCCCTTTCAGGGGTTTGGGGCCCACTGGGCCCGGGTATTATACCCGTACACCGGCCCCCTTGCTTCAATTGTTTTCCAGTCTTTTTGCCTCTTTTAAGGGCGCAGCAGTTTAAAGAGCACCGTAGATTTGAATTGTCCGGGTCTTGCAATGAATTTTCCGGTCAAACCTTGAGCGGGGGCCAGATCGCCTGGAAAACAAGGTTTGTGATCGTTAGAAGGTATCCCAGACACAAAAAAAAACCCCCCCCCTTTTAAATTTTTTGTAATTTCCAAAATTTATGATCATCGCGGTTTAAACGTTTCAAAAAAAAAAAATTTTTTTTAATCTTAGAGGGTTTTTCATCAAAAAAAAGTTGCAGTCCGTTTTATTTTTTATCTTTTTATAAATTTAACAGAAATGCAAAAAGCTTTATTAAATTTTCCTTTTTTAGTTTTTTGTTTCTTTTTGAAAATAGGGAATGGTTTAAACGACTTGGAAATAAAGTAAATTTTCACTGACCCATAGTTACACGTTTTAGCGAGTTTCAAAACCCAAAAACGTTTTTTCGTCCCGATTTTTTAAAACATTTTTTAAACTGAAACCGGGAAAAGTGAGCGAAAAAGCCCAGTGCGCGAATAGTATGGTTTCGCGAAAAAGGGAAGGGGCGCTACTGTTCTAGTGCGGAAAGATCTAGTGAAGGCCCCCCCAAAGGGGTTGAATAGGGTTTGTGCGCGAAAGTTTTAATGAGGCCCAAGCTTTCCCCGTGCGCGGGAAAAACTAATGCGTGAATTTCTAAGTGAGCGAATGGTTTGGCTTTAGCGAAGATCTAGTGGCGAATGTTTCAGTGAAGGGGAATTTCCCTTTTGAAACCCACAATAGCTAGTGCCCCGAAAAAATCAATGGGGCAAATAGTCTAATGGCCCAAAGGGGAATGAGGAATTTTAAGTGCGCGAATGTTCCAAAGGGACTTTTTGCTTTACTAGAACGTTCGCGCCCCTTAAATGGGTTTTCTAAATTTTTTATTAGAGCTTTCCACCCTTTATGTTTTTTAAATTTGCCACTCTGTCAATCATAAACTTTATTGTTCCCCAGTTATTTTTTTTATTTTTGATCTTGTAGGGCCCACCGTCATAGGGTAATAATACCACAGTAATAATTGCCTAGGGGAAAACTTTATGTGTTTTTTGTGTTAAGGGGACAAGTAAGGTACGGTAGTACCAAAAACCCGTGAGGGTAGCTAAAAAAATCGGGCGAAGAATGATAAACCCAAAAAAGAATTTGTTTCTTTTAAAAGGGTTTAAAATTGTTTTTAGAAAGTAAAAAGTAAACAGTCGAATACAAAACTAAAAATTTGTTTCTGTTCGGAAATTCAAATCCACGGTTTTGGTTTGGGGGTGAAGGGCAAAATTTTTGACACGAAAAAAAACAACAGCAAGCAAGCAAGCAAAAACCCAAAAACATTTAAACTAAATCTAGTTTAATAAAAGAAATAAAAGGATTGAACAAAAAAAATTCCAGCATAATATTTATGAGAGTTCACGATGACATTTAAAAACACATCTTTAGTACTGGGTCTACCTGCTTCTGTTAAAATTAACCCCCTCGTTCAAAGCAGGAAAGTTGCCAAACTCTCTAAAAATCGTTGGGCCAAAAAACCAATGCTGGAGACGGAGGGTGAGAAGAACAGAGGGAACCCTCGCCTGCCACTGTTTGTCATCAGGGTTTTTTTGGAAGGGAAAAAGGTAAAACAAGTGGGTTTGAGTGTCAGTCCAGTTGCTTTGGGTTTCACGTTCCCCCGGGGAATTTGTTTAAATTTAATGGAATAAATAAAACCCCGGGATCAGAAAAACCAAAAAAACCTAATTTTTGGGTAAAGCAAAACCTTTAATATTAAGGTTTAATGTATTATTTTTTCTTTCTTTCCCAAAAAGTTTTTTTTTTCTAAAAAAATTTTGTTTAATTTTACTTTTCCCCTTTCCCCTACACACCTTAACGTTTAAAAACCCTTTAAAAACTGTTTTTCCCAGGTTGAAGCTAGGGGGACCCTTTTCAGTGATACCTCCTCCAAGTAAATCTGTTATTCGGGGCAACCCTTTTGCTTTGGGGCATTGGGCCAGTTCAGTATAATTGATTTGTTTAACCTTTCAAGTCATGTTTATATTATTTTTGTGAGGGATATTTTTCAAACCATCAGGGGACAGGAAATGGGAAACAGGTTTAAAATAAACATGTTTTAAAGAGTAATTTTTTTCGAATTTAAGCCTAATTTTAAAATAAATACAAAAAAAAATTGACGCAGAGAAAATATAAATGAGATTTTAAATTTGGATTTTGGCAAAAAAATTAAAAATGTTTTATTTAGATGGGGTTTTTTGAAAAAACCCCAGCTCTCAATCATAAAACAAGTTTTTTGATCAACCCTATGTGGTTTCAATATAAGTGCAAAAAATTTAAAAGATAAGGTTTGATTTTTGTAACACCGTCTTTATTTTTTCATGTGATGATGTTTTGTTGCTTTTAAAGTCTCAGGGGACCAATTTTTTTTTTGGGCGATGAGAGGGAATAGGTGACGATCAAGGACGATTACAAAAAAAAAATGCCAAGGGGGGAATCGAACCCAAGTCCTCCCTAGAAACCATACGCTTCGGGCCCTTTCCCCCCTAATCTTCAACCTTTTTTAATTAACAAACAAATTATTAACGTTAAAAAAAATCAAAACAGGAAAAGTTTTTGTCCCAATATGGATATATTTTAAAAAAATTTTATTTACCAAACATTTAGATTTTTGAAAAAATGCCAAAAAAAAAAATTCCCAAAAAATTTTAATATTTAGTTCTTCGTTTAACAAATTAAGGAAGAAAAGTCGGCCCCCTTCTCCACCCAAAAAGACATGGCCATGTATAAAAATTGTATTGTTACTGGTTTATCAAAATAATTGTTACACCGTTTTTTTTATTACTTTCGTTATTAAAAATTGAAGAAAACATTGAACATTTATTTTAAAACTGTTTCCCAATTTTATTTAAAGGTAGACACAGGGGGGAAAATTTAAATATATCCTTGCCCCTCGGAAAAAATATCTATAATGTTTTGCTTAAAAAAAGCATTGAAGCGCGAATGTCAATTCATGGTTTAAAACAATAAAAACCCCAATTAGTCTGATTTTTTTTTACTTTTTAAATATTTGGAGAGGTGGGGTTCGAAAGGGGGGGCAGTCTTAAACCTTTTTCTTTTTGTCTTTTATGATAAGCCTTGCTTCGGGGAAAAATGAAAACACAAAACCAAAGTTAACCTAAAACCCCCAAGAAAAAGTTGGGAAACTGTAAACAATTCCCCGCCTTTTCGGGCTTTGATTTCCGTACTAACCATGATTGGGGCCCTTAACGTCCCTTACGAAGGGAAATCCCCATTGATCGGTTTCATCACACCCTTCGGGGGAAAAAAATTTTGGGGCTTGCTCGAAACTAAATAGATTCAAACACTTTTTATCAAAAATCTTGGAAAAAAAAATTTGATCGTCCAAAAAGTATCAATTTTGGGGGGAAAATTATTTGATCAAAACCCTTAAAATTTTATTTACTTCAAAAGGAAAAAACCCTTTAACGGTTTTAAATGGAATTTAGTCCCTCAAATAAACAAAAAAGGGGAAATAAGGACATCATTGGTATCATCGGCAATAAGTAAATCAAAAAAGGGGTTTTAGTTGTATAAATTTTACCAAACCCCCTTTTTCACATCTGGGCAAAAAAAGTTTTAAGTATTTGATACAGTTCCCCGTATAAATACCCCCAACGTAAAGCCTTTTGCAGCTGTTGATCAAAAGGTGTGAAAGGGATGTGAGTAAAGTGCCAAACCCCCACCCCCGTTTGATAGTATATTCACGCTTCTCTAGCTTATAGCTACATTTCTCGATTTGGGTTTGTTTGGGAAACACTCCCGTAGGGTAATAGTTAGAGTATGAAAAAATGCAAATTTTTAAATTCCCCAATGTTTAACATTAAATTTTTTTCCCCCAAAATTTAAACATTTTGTAATTAATTTTATTTTTTTTCCCCCAAAACCAAAATGTGGGGAGTTTTTTGTATTTTTAAAGAGGAATGAATTCAAAAAATTTTGTTTATAGGGAACCCTTTCAAAATTTAAAAATATCACTTTTAAAAGGGTTTGAATACAAGCTAAAACCCAAATTTTCAATTGGTATTGGTAAACCCCTTTTTTTTCAGTAAATTTTGCTTTTTGTAGCGTTTTTTTTTAATTTTTCCCCACTGATTTAGGGATTAATAAAACCCAAAAAGTAAAAATTTTTATTTCCCCCTAGTAATAGTTTTATTTACAACAATTTAGAAAAATTTAAAAAAATCCCCCCCCAACCGGGGAAACGAACCACGGATCTCCCGCATTCCAGACAGGCGTTTTTTAACCACTAGGGCCCTTTAGGGACGGGTTTCAAATTTTTAAACTCTTTAATTTTTTTGCATTTACCCTTTTGAATGGGGTGGGAAAAAAGGGAATGCAAAAAGGGAATTTTGGCCTTTGAATGAAACCCCCAAACATTTAAATTTAAGTCATTCCCTTTTCGCCCGGGTATGGGGCGAGGGTTTATTTCTCGATTTGGGTTTGTCGGGAAAAAAATCCCGTAGGGGGTAATAGTTATTTTTTAAACAATTTAGAAATTAAAAAAAAGTCCGCCCAACCGGAATCGAACCCCCGGATCTCCGCATTCCCGACAGGGGGTCATGGGGCAATTTAAAAATTGATTGTATTTGTTTTTTAAATTTAATTTTGATTCAAAAAAAATCAGTAATTGTCGTGGGCATTAATCTGGGTTTTTAAAAAAATAAAGGGAAAAAGATTCAGTTTTTTTACGAAAAAGTTTTGTAAGTTTTCTGTAGTTTTACGGAAAAAGTTTAAACTTCCTTTCCTTTGCTGTTTGATAAACTATTTATTTATTTTATTCAATAAATCTTGTATTCATTTTTCATCCTGAGATAAACAGAAAATTATTTACATCATTTAAACATTAAAAGGATTTAAGGTTCTTGTGATTATCGCTCACTCAACAGTATTATATTTGTTTAAAGTTTACATTACGTTATTTTTGGGGATTTCGAAATGAAAAACTGCAATATTGTGGTCTTCATTTGCTTCGTTATTTAATGGATGGGTGGAGTAGATACAACGAGGCTCCTTGATTAACTCATTGTCGATGGATAGCGACAAATTACAGTGTACAGTGTTAAGTGCTCAGTCTCAGCCTAACTCAGTGCAGTCTTTCAATTTTATACATAGCTTCTCCAAAATGGGACCAGTAAAACCGTGGGTGATGGGAAAAGGGTTTAAAAGAGAAACTTCCCCCACCCCCCGCAAAAAACCCCCCGGGTTTTCCTTTAAAAGGCCCCACAGTTTGGCCCCAAAAAGTGATTTAAAAAAAAACCTTTTTCTACCTAACAATTGGGAAAAAGAAATGAAAAAGATTGGGAAAACCCCCTTTTTTTTAAAAAAAAAATTATTATTCCCGAAAATTTACAAAAATTCTATGCTATTTCCATAGGCCCCCCTTTAAATTGAAGGGACTCAACGTTCAAATGACACAAAGCCCAAATTTTCGTCGATAGGTCCCCGGGGCCTAAAAGGGTTGGCTTGGTTTTCCCTTTTTTTAATTCCCTCACTGAAAAAACAGCCCTTTTTTGACGGGGGGTGAATTTGAATCTAAATAAGATTTTATTTTTTTAAAAACAAAAGTACAATCGAAAAGATCGTATTCATTTAAAATAGGTCGTTTTTTTAAAAAGCTTTGTCAGCCGCCCTTTTATTAATTGGGGAAAAAAAAGTCATCACAATTTTTTGTTTTTTTTTTTTTTTTTTAAAAGCCCCCAATTTCGCCACTTTTACTAGTCCATGATAGGCTAGGGAGAAAAAAAACCCCTGCTGGGAAAAACCGCCTAAGGGAGGGAAATGGAAAGAGAATGTTTTCCGGGGTACTCAACATTTGCTTTGCTCAATTTGTCTTAACAACGGGCTTTGGGGTTTTTTTCCAAATTAGTAAAATACAGTATTTTTATTTTTGGATGGAAAATTTTAAAATCAAAGAAAAATTAAAAAAAAAAGTAAATTTTATTTTCCATAAGAAAAAAATTAATACACATATTGGACATAAATGAGCCCCCGGGGGAGGTTCTTTTAAATTTGAAAATCACAGTAGCAAAAATTTGTTTTTGCGTTTTGGTTTCATTTTTTTATAGTTAGTAACTTTATTTGGGGCCCAAAATTTAAATTTTAAAAATGATTTGGTTTTCTTTGAACCTTTTAAAGGGCATAAGCATTTTTCTAAAAGGGGGTGGTGGGGATTGGCCGGGTTAAAATACAATCAACCTTTAATGAAGCTTAAAACCCCCGGGAATATGTTTTTTTTTTAAATTTAAAAAGAGATTTAAATTTAAGTAGGGCCGATATAGTAACTAACTAATAAATAAATCAACTAAACGCAGAAAGAAAATGATGAATGTGATATTCAAGTGGCAAAAAAGACTCCCGTATGGCTCATTCATATCAAAGGCTAATAATATCAACAGTTATGTCATTTATTTAGATGTAGGCTTATTATGGCTTTAGTTAGGAATAGGATAGTTGAGAAAGAGAGAAAGAAAGAAAGAAAGAAAGAAAGAGAAAGAAAGAAAGAAAGATTGTAGCCGTCTGTAGTAGGCCTACAGAGAAAGTAGGGGCTCTACCTTAGCATGTTTCTGTCACCATTTTCGGTTATGTTTGTAATGGAAATACGAAATTCTTTGTTCATGTCCACCAACGATATGTCATACAATGTGAGTACTGTACTAAAATACACTACTGGTGGGGGGCGGTACTCGAAATTTCGGGTCAGGTCAGGTATTTGGTTGCCAGACCTGGACGTCAAAAAGGTACCCGCATCATCGTATCTGTATCAATCTGGATTAGACTCTGGAAGACTTACAATAAAAAGTAGAGACAAGCAAAATAATCGCGTTTCGCTGGAATTGAACCTTTTTGTTAAAGAATTTGGGGATGTACTAATGAAAACGCCAAAGTCGTTGTTTGACGAGGGGAGCGAGCCATGGGTTGTGTACCCGGTAACAATTCCATGACCTCTCCCTATCTAAGGCTGACTAGCCAGGGGTATGGGTATTTTATTCTAGCACTATCAGAGGACTAGAGTGGCGCATTCTTATGGACCTATTATACAAACTAAAATCAAAAACCTTATAGGCCCTATCTCAATCCCAACGTAAACCGACCAGGTTGGCCGAGCGCTTAGCGCGTGAGCTCGATCTGGGAGTGAGGTCACGGTTCGAATGCAATCGAGACCGGCAATCCTGACTGAGGTTTTTTCCGTAGGTTTCCTCAGTCGTTAATGAGACATGCAAGGGATTGAAGCCCTCGGACATCTCTTCACAAGTCCGTATCCGCAACATACATAGTTCACCTAAGAGGGGCATCTTGCACCCTATAACAGGTTTAGATTTCCCACAAAAAAAAACAATGCGTTAAAATGAACCCTACATATTAACAAAACCAATTTTTAATTTAAATTTGTGTAGGTTGAAAATATCAGGTCTAACTCGTACCGGATCTATTTCAGCGCTATACTATTCAGGAGATTCTGCTGATTTTTAAAGAGTTCATCAGACACCACATGAGTAACGAATAAGTGTCGTTGACTTGAATGACTCAGTCACTGCGCTCCTTGTCTAATTACCCTACTGGGATAATAGACCGAGGGTTAGTAGGTTGGGAAATTCATAAATAATACAATCTATAATTTTAATGCGATGCCACTGGTAACCGGATCTGATTTCAGTGGGGGACTCAGCGACCGAACACAGCACTGTCAAACGCGACGCCATCGCCGCGTGAATAATGCCCAAACACGAGGAGGAATTTAAAAATAAGAAATTGCGACTACGTGGCTGGGGCACGATTCACAGCGAGCAGAGCGTAGAACAATAAGGCTAATCAGAAAACCTTTGGGGTTTTTTTTTTTTAACAGATTTCATTTGGGAGCTTATGCAAAGAAGGCTCCAAAGTCACCGGTAACTGAAGTAAAGTCAAGTAATATTCTAAAACAATGTTCTGCCTAGCCCGGAAGCGCATACAGAAGCGCCCCTCGAAAGTGCTTGCACAGAAGCGCCCCTGAAGCGACATAACAAAGTCCGGAATGGTGTGTTAGGTGGCGTCCCGTAGCGAGGGGGGATCAGGGGTCCCAATCCCCCCAACCCCCACCCCCCTCCGAAATCAGAAAAAAAGTTATAATAATACTAAAATAGCACTATGGAATATGTGCTTAGGGACCACACATGGCAAGATTTTGCAAATGAAAACCATGAGTGATCTAACAATTTATATAATATATGACAAAAAAGCACTCTAAAAACTGGTGAAATGTCCCTATTTGCAATGTAAGAAATAAAAAAACAGTCCCCCTCCCCCCCATCCGACCCTTCATTGTACCAGATACGTATTTCCCAAAAATAATAGTTGCGTGGGCAGTTCTACGAATTTCTTGACTGTATAAAACCCCAAAATTCCCCCCCCCTCTACGGATATCATAATTTACTAGGCCAACGCCACTATAAGGTCGGTTGGTCCAGCACAGTGGTGGCTCGGGGTGTTAAAATGGTAAGGGAGAAGGTTGGGAGGAAACTGGTACAATGTACAATGAACATGCTCAAATATCTCAATTCTCTTATTGTGATATTATGTAATGTGTGGTGTCGACTTTTTTTCCAAACGCAACCAAGAGCAACTTCAACTGACATTCATGAACAAATCAGGAATGGATCATTCTCTTTCAAATCAGCTTCTACACACGTAGCAATGTATTCCTATCGAGGGTATAATATCGCGTGGCTCTGAAACCCACAAGGAAGCGTTCGCCCCCGTTGTCACATGTGATCTGGTGCTGCGCCCTCGATAGCACGCCCACAGCATCAAAGTCGCAATCTTCCTCGGACACAGTTAGGGTCGGCGCCCGAAATCTCTACAAACGCCATGGCGATGGCCGCTCACGTAGTTGTCTGTTGCACATACATAGGAACCAGTGTAGACCGTCTAGTTCACGTTCGGTGAGTAAATCTCTACAATACCACTATTACCAGCTGTGAACATTACATAAGAAGAAAATTGTTATTCTGAGAATTTGACTGGAGGAGCAATTAGACCGTCGGGGGTGGGGGGGGGGGGTGGAAGGGTTTTTTTTTTTCCCCGAAAAAATTTTTTTTTCCAAAGCTCGGGGCAATACAGACATTTTCCTGTAGGCAAAGGTTGTTTACTAAGTCCAATATGTACCAACGTAGTTGTAAAAAACAATTTCGTGTTTGTCTTAGTAGAGCCACCATCCCGACATCGTAACGGTTTGTGATGAAAACAGTAGGGTTACTGCAAGTTGGTAATAGGTGTAACCGATTGGGAGTTCCAAAATAGCTTTCAATAAGGTATTAGGGCATTTTTCCTTGTATATCAACATATCTTCTTCATCGCACGTAGGCGCGTTACGTGCAATCTTGTTATATCTGCGTTACTTCTGTATCATTCTTCCGTATCTGGAACATACATCGAGAAAGAAATTCGTGAGATGAAACCAAAGAAAATATTAAATAGTTTTATGTCTTGGCTAAGGCTTATGAGCGAGCAGTGTTCTTACTTACTATATACAATACTGGGTCTGAAACCTCAAGGGATGATGTACTACCAGGGGAGGAAACGGTATTCGCCCTGTGGCAGAGTGGGTGGGGGCATTGAGAATGTAGAGTGGGCCCTTGACAACTGACTGATGGAACGGTACAGAAGTGAACACGTATAAAAAGTCTTATAGGCACATTAGAAAAAATTACTGCAAAATATTAACAAATAAATTAGTTTTAGATTTCTGAGTTATTCAAGAAAAAAGATGATCATCGTAGTTGGTAATCTACTAATTACTACTTTCATAACTCAAACTGTTTGTTCAAAGCTGATGATGTCGGTCAACTGACCGACGAAACGTTCACCTTCACAAGGTTAAAATGTGACGTGGGGGGGAAAACGTAAATTATAATTTTAATTCGTTTCTTTAAGTATATAAAGATCAATGGGGCAGAAACGGAAGGAGACGGTTGTTTTACACATCCACTCCGTGCTGAGTGTGGAATGGATGAATAGTGGGAGTCACCCTGCAAGGTTTTTTTTTTTTTTTTTGGGCGAAACTAGATGACCCAGAATCCACGAAAACTCACCCGTATCCCCCTGACACTACAACGTGCGACATACACCGAAGTGCGCAAGGGGGCCAGGTTGTTTAATTTACGGGACCTAGATTTTGGTCCACTTGGTATTTGCAAAATACCGTTAACAAGCGGTAGCAAAGACAAAACGAGGCTTCAATTACACCGGCCATGATACAGGCAAATTTGAAAGGACTTAATGCTTTGTCTGCCGAATAGGGCCGTGTCGGGTATGTGGTGCAACGAATTGAACGTCAGTGCTAGGATACTTTGCGTTAACAAAATTTGTCTGTACTCGTTGGGTTTTTCACAAAAATAAAACGGCCAAAATAAAATAGTAGGAAGGTTTTCACTTGGCAAAAATGCTTCATAGGGTACAAAGGAAAAAGCGATATAGAAGGGTAGCCACGAAAAAATTGCTTCCCTTTAGGATTCAAAAAATGGCGGCCATGAATAAATAGGCCTATTATTTACTATTTAGAGTTTAAAAAGACGGTAAATAATGGTTAGGGACAGGTGCCACATGGCAAAGGATATTCTAGATGTTAAAAAGGTTTACAGGGGGGAGCCATAAAAGATGACCCATTACCCCCCCTCTCATTCAAAGGGCCGCCATGTTTGAAAAATATGTATTATTTTTACTTTTTGGAATAAAAAACATACTGAAAATAATGATAAAAAAGGTGTCACTTAGCACTAGGCTCTTATTAAAAATTATAGGAAAAAGTATAACACGAGGGGAGCCAAGAACAATCCTCTTTAAAATTCAATATGGATACATGAATGTTAAGGTGTTCAAATTATCTCCTGATTTTAATGTAAAAAGACGGCAAATAATGATAGGAAGGTGACCATTGGCAAAAGTTTTTTTTTAGTGTCAATGAAGGGTTTACAGAGGGGGAGCCGCAAGCAAAAGCAGCCCTTAACGATCCAAAATGGTCGCCACGAATCACATTTGCGTACCTTATTAGTTTCCAATTCGAATGTTTAAAAGACGGTAAATAATGATAGAAAGGTGCCACATGGCAAAATTACTCTCGAAATGTTGTGTATGGTTTACAGTGGGGAGCCAAGAAAAATTTCACTTTGACCGATTTCAAAATGCGCGCCATGGTGAAAAAGGTGTATTGTTCCTATTTTCGAATGTGAACAGACGAAAATGATTTAAAAATGGCACTGGCCAAAACATTTTCAATATGTTGTATATGGTTTACAGTGGGGGAAGCCAAGAAAAATAGCCTTACAATTCAAAATGAAATGAAAAATGTTTATTCGTTCCTTATTCCTATGATAACATTTAAATTTAATTTAACGTACGCTACTTAATAATAGGATATTATAGTGAAAAACAAAACATGTAGGGCCTACGTAGATTCTAAATGACGTGGACATTTTGAGCACTTTTCCTTATTCTTGTGTACATTTTGGAATTGACGTTATAATAATAATAATAAAAAATAATAATATAATAATAATTAATAATAATAATAATAATAATAATATAATAATAATAATAATAATAATAATAATAATAATAATAATCAATAATAAATAATTTTTTTTTTTTTTTTTTTTTTTCAACTCAATTTATTGTCACAAAACGAAATATCATTATACATCTCAAAGAAAAACCCACAAAGCCCATTATGCCGCGGGCCATCGTGGAATAAACAAAATCACATAATTCAAAACAAACAACAACCATAGAGGAAGGAAAACATGAAAAAAAAAAACATTAACAAACATAAAACATTAGTAACCAAATGAAGTAGATAACTAGTAATAACAATGAAATAAAACACAAACCCCACGCAAGGCTTTTTAAGTTATTAAACACAACATAAATAAAGCTAAGTGATGAGTACGAAACAAGCTAAGAGCAGAACATATTTAGACAAGAGCCACTCAATTTTGACAAACAATGTATTTTTAGTCTTGCTTGACCTCGCTAAATTTTTGTTAAAAGTAATAAACTGATCAGGAAATAATGGAAAGACGCGGGGAGCTAAACACTCAAGGCGCCTCTGACCGTATTATATTACTTCTAGGAACTTCAAATTTTTGTTAACCTGACTACGTGTCCATTTGTTTCTTGCACAAGAATTCTATGATCATTTTTAAAGTAATATTTTATGAAAGTGGTAAGTGAAAAAAGCAGTCAACAGGAAGAAGATTTGCAAAAGAGGTATGGCTCCCGAGTCGACAGAGTTTGACCAATTACGTGGTCTTATTGGCGTAACAGCTTGTTGTAGTACTCAAATGTTGTTTAAGTGGCAGTCAGTGGGAATACCACCCACGCAAAAGTAAACCATAAGAAAATAATAGATTCTGCAAGAGCGATAATACATTCGCAACACTGAAAACGTAAAACGTTATTTAAGAAAAAAAAACACTGTCGGAGGCAGGCTCGTAGTCGCTACAGATGAGTCAATATGACCGGTACCCAGCTGAAATGTTTATCAATCAATAATCCCAATAAATATGAGGAGTCAAACATTATCGAGAAAATCACTGCATGCACAAGTAAGTGGATTACTTGATTATGCAAACATTCATTGGAATGAGTGATCACCCTGACCTCACGGAGACACTCTCTGTTTTGACGTGCACACAAATGAATTATTTTTTTTTATTTGCATTTAATTATAATCTCTATCCTGAATTCTTTAAGAAGGTTTGTAAAATCTATCTGTAAATGCAACTCCAAATTAAATTAATTATTAAATGTAAATGCAACTGTGCTATTCAAAGTTTTTATGTACTGAACAATCAAAATGTCATCGGCCTAAAATAAATACATAGCAATATTAAAACATTTAACCAATATCATAAACGTACACAAAAATTAGAATTGGACCCAAAATAGACCCCGAGAACTCCTGAATAACATCACGTTCGTGACATAAAAATCACCAACCCTTAAATTTATTCTCCTAGTTCTTAGGTAATTTTTAAACCAGTTTAAAAATTGGCAGAATACTATGTCGCTCAAATCTTTTAAAAGTTTGGACGTGATTTAATGTATCAAATGCCTTGCTTAAATCCACAAACATGGCCTCAAATGTGCATATTGTCATTTAATTTGTTATTAAACCAAGTTCGCAAATTTCACTAGAAGATCGTTGCGCTCTTTACTTTCTGAAAAAACCAAACTGATTTTTAGTAATAATTTTAAATTATATAAATAGTTGCATAAAGCGTCAGCTACTACTCGTTCCATTATTTTCAATAACAGATAAAATGGCAATTGGCCTGTAATTACTAAGTCCATATGGCTTCCTTTTTTATCCAACCCGGTATTACCATTAAACTTTGAACAAATCAGGTATTTCATCCCTTTTCCCAGAGACAGGTTTATATTTTGGCAATTAAGGGATAATATACCTCAGACGTGTATTGCAAGTCGATCACCCTAATCCCATCAATTCCAGGTTGTAGTAACGCTTAGTTACGGATAATTTTAAAGCACAGATGTTACACTACTTTCCCTAGATAATAGAGTGACTCTGACTTAAAATGAGGCAAAAGCTTAGAATTTACAATAGAGCAATGTTGAATCAAATTAAATCCATCAACCAAAAGTATCAACAAATATGTTAGCAATTTCGTCCTCACTGCTATTCTTACGTAAATATTTGTTAATCACCATGTCACTGAAGTACGCACTTTGATTTCCCTATTACTTCATTAATTACCTTGCCATATTTTTTTAGCATCACCTTTAGGTATTCAAATTTATTTCTGTATAATCACGTTTCACTTTATAAATTTCCTTCACTACCTCATTACGATAAAGTTTATATTCAGTTTTCATAAGTCCGCCTAAACGGGTTAGTTACTCTAGCATTCCTCCACTTACGGAACACCTGTCTCTATGTTGAACCCATATCAAAGGTTATCAGTCATCCACTCCTTGTTTTACTCGTTCCTTTACGACCGGTTGCAACAAAAGACGAATTTTCATGTTATTGTTATGAATAGTAGTCCGAACAGAGTCATAGAGCTTATGCAATCATAATCCATTAAATCGCCCAATTCACGCTTTCAAAGCAGTAAACACTTCCTCATATAATGGAGACAGAGGTTTGGTACCTAAATTACTGTGATTGGGGTTTTGAAGACCAAAGAGGACACGACCATGTAACATGTCGCTTATTTCTACACCTAAAAATAGCGACGTAGCAGTAATCAAAGTTCCCCCGCGCAAAAAAAAATATGATCCAATACCACGTTTTTGACCACACATCTCGAATTGCTTCTTCTCTCGTTACGCCATTTATGCATTTTATAAAACCCAAACTCGCCAAAAGAGGTTCTCATAAGTATGAACCACATGATCACGCTCGTCAAGTAAAATCAATGTCATGTCCCCCATGACTATAACATTGGATTTTAAAATATCATATTAACACAGATTCGAAGTTCTTTGAACGAAGTTAATTTTCATTTCTAGAGGGTAGATGCGCAGGAGGCCTGTATATCGCCAAAACGTGAAAATAGTAACATTATTCGGACAAGAGATCACAGCTAAGAGCTTCACAGTAAAACAATTATGTCAACTAACACATTAGTCAGGTTCACTATGTCGTAAAAAACGACTTTCGTAGGATTTTTTTGGAGATTAGCAAAGTGCCATATGTTTGGAAGCTTGAAACGTTCAGGGAATCAAAAATCCATATTTACATTTGACTCAGATTCGTATGGCGCCATTTTGGCTAATCAAAATGGACCGCCCGAAAAATAATTTAACTTATATCTCGGCTTCCAAGTGAACAAGAAAGTTCATATAAAAATGCTCTTACTATGTTTAACCACCAGAATATTAAAAATCAAAGTTAAAAATTGGTAAATATTGCAGCACGCTGCCATTGTGAATTAAAACTAGGCGACCTAAAATACAAATTTCACTATAATTAAGCTTACAATTGACAAGAGAGTTCATGTTAGTTGTTACTACAAGTATTTAACCAGCAATATATTATTACATGTTTACATTTGCAAAGATGCCTCTTATGGTTCGTTTTTTTGGACTTAAAAATGGCCGGACCAGAAATAAAACTTGCTTGATAGCTCGACATGTAATTGTCTAAGAACGTTGGTGAAAAAGGCTCTTCATTTGATTTAATATCATAAATAACCATAAATCCCTACTAAAAATTGCTTACATGCCCATATCGCCGCCATTTTGGATTTTAAAATGACCACCGTCAAACGAGAATTTCATGATATCTCGGCTTCCAAGTGACATAGAAGGTAAATGTTAGATTCTTCTCTATGTTATAACATCAGGAAGATGAAATTTATATTAAAATTTGCAGACAAGTCAATTGTGTTGCTATGGCCGCCATTTTGGATTTTAAAATGGCGTCCGATAGTAGGAATAACTTGAATTTTAGCTTTTATTTGTTTTTGATAGATGATTTAACATGCAGTTTTTACATAAGAATAAATTAATTTATCTTTTCATTTGCACAAATCATTTAGGTTGGTGCTACATGATGTGAATAGGGCTTAGAGAATTGGATCGTTTACGAAGAGCAGACAGTGGCCCAATTACCGACTTGCAGCAACGTCTGTCCTATTGCTGTTGAAAGGGACATGTTGTACAAGTTCATCACAAATGCATGTGTACCACAAGAGTGTGTTCAGATATCTTGAATGCTGATGAAACTGGTTAGAAACTTTATTAAAGCTACGTCCCTGAACGCATCAATGGAGACGTCAGCCTGTGGGCCCCAGTCAAAAAAAGAACAAGATGTACATGTCTGGAAGCAAAACAGCAATTGATAAAGCTTTGTAACTAGACAGTTGACCTGCGACTGCGATATACCAAAAATCTATATGATCACCTGATGGTTTTTGAGCTGATCCAACAGAGATATATTGACCAAAAGAATGCTGTTGGTAACTTTGAGTTTAAATTAACTCCGAGAGCACTTTTGCTCCAGATGGGTCAATGTTTCCCGTAATGACAAAACTAAGCTGATC
>JAMZAV010012588.1:0-17952 GCA_024449915.1 Sweltsa coloradensis | reverse complement strand
CCCGGAGGTTTGATGAACAGACGGAGACGACCACGACGTGGGAACCTAGCCCTCCCCAAACGCTGTGGCGGGTTTGCCAGCACGGGCCCTTTCACCCTTGTCCCCCGCGTCAACCCCTTACGTCCCTCCCATCGTTTCGATTAGCCAAGTTGCATAAAAATGAGATGTTAAACAATATCCAATGAAATCAACCTGTAACTACATTGTACCTATTTTTCGAACAATATAATAATTAAGTTTTGATTAAATTGTAACAGTGAGTTTCCGAGTTCTTTGCCCCCTATTTCTCTTCAAGGTTTCTTGGTTCTCCCTATCCTCCCCCCACCCTACCTTCCGTCATCGCCGGAGGGGAACAAAACCAATTGGCGCCCTTTAAGTTCGCGGTCAGCCATCCGGTAACCTCTCTACCCACCCTCCCCCCACCACTGCAGCTAGCCGGCAACCCGCCTTAAAGGCTCAACCACTTGTTGCGCGAGATTTGGCGCGCGACACACGTACCTGGCGCGAGATGAGTAGTTGAAAAACCCCCCTATCCTAGGACTCGTTCCTGGCTATCCCGGAACTCTTTTGATAACAGTTATCCTATAAGGAGGATTCCTGTTTGCTCGTCTGACTGACACCACAGTTATGTATAAAGTTAGAAAAGAATATAATCTTCAAACACACTGTAAACTCATTTAATGAACTTACAATATCACAGGCGGCAAAATATGTCCTAGCCGGTTGAAGCGCCTAGTTTCTCACCACGTTGTCTGGGGTTTTTCTCGATTTTCTTTCCGGAAATGAAGTGTCTACAGAAATACTTTTTCAAAGACTACTTTATAATGATTTAACCCTATCTTGCCCAAACCCAGAAAAATTTTAAAATGTTTTTTTTTTCACTTATTCATCAAACAAATTTACCCAAAGAGGAATTTTGTTTGAAACATTTTTCTTTTCTTTATTTTGAGTATTTTAGATTTTTTGGATTTTGAAGGGCCTTCAAAGTCCAACTCGCTACGTTCCCGTGGTTTGGCCTTTGAGTAGGGGAGAAGTGTATTCCCCAAAACTAAGGGCGAGCTCTGGCCGGTTGGGGTGCGTGTTGCAAAGAGAGCTCTCGCGCAACTTTTTATCACACCTTTCTTCATTCACACAGCCTTACTCATATTTATTTTCTTCTTTCATTTTTTCGTCTCCATACTTGCCGGCCCTCTCTGCAACGAGCACTCCTCCATTCCCACCCAGTTAAACCCATGATATCCAACATCCTCACTCCTTCCCATTGACCCCCCTCGTCTTCCCTTACGTTCCTCCCATTGGAAAGGTGGTGGTGGTGGTACCCATGGTGGTAATCCACAATTATGGAAAAAGAAAATTTGGAAGATTCCAATACAATTGACATGGACACTAATAACTCTACTGTTGAGTGCCCTAAAACAACATTAACTAACTAACTAACTTTAATCCAAAATTGATGATACATTATTGTTCTGTCTAGCGCTCCAATTAAAGAAATAATTTAAAACGTCGATTTACGGCTATCCTAAAGCGTAACGTATGTGTTGTCAAGGTGAATTATTTTTCGTTTGCAGCATGATTAAATATAGGGCATACATTAAAATTAAATTATGCTATTGGATGCAAAATATATATATTTCACACCAAATTTATCGATTCACAATGCCATACTATGTGACAACCTTGGCGTGATTCCTTTAGGAATCATATTTTTAATAAATAAATAAATTGTATTTAGAGACTTTACTCACTCAGATATATAACTGATTTTCAGTGGGGGACAGTAAATCAAAGCGACCAAGTCAACCTTGTAGGCCCCGACGCAATCGACGAGTGAGAGATAACCAACCAAAGATCGATATTTTTAATAGGAAATATAGCAATCAGTGGTATGAACAGTGCGAACACCCGCGGATCAACCCAGAATGAACAAGGCTGATTCAGAACAATTCTGAATTTAGTATGTGCTTTGTTGCTAGGACGGCTCTAAAGTCACCGTTTACAAACTCCTAAGACAAGAACTGATGGACTTAAGTCCAAATCAGAAGTTAAAAAACTTCTGACGTTGGCGGGAATCGAACCCTGGACCTTTTGGGCCATCAAATTCCAACTCGCAACCTTCTCGTGGTTTGGCCCGTGATTAGGGGAGTTTTTTTCCCTGAAACTAATGGCGAGCTCTGGGTCGTCGTCGGGGAAATTTCCCCCTCCCTTTGACTGCCTCCCCGACGGCGACGACAAAGACAACACAGACGGTTGATGACACAGACGTGGGGGAACCCCTGCCCTCCCCATATGCTTGTGGCTAGTTCTGACCAGCACAGGCCTGTTTACCCCTTGTCCCCCCGCGTCATCCCTTACGTCCCTCCCTTCGTCTCGATTAGCCAAAGTGCATAAATATGAGACGTTTAACAATATCCAATCAAATTTTACTCCTTGAAATATATGGCGAGCTCTGGGTCTTCATCGGGGAACTTTACCCTTCCTTTTGACTACCTCCCCGACGGCGACGACAATGACAACACGGACGGATGATGACATAGACGGAGACGACCACGACGTGGGGGAACCACTGCCCTCCCCAAACGCTTAGAGCTGATTCTGACCAGCACAGGCCTGTTTACCCCTTGTCCCCCCGCGTCATCCCTTACGTCCCTCCCTTCGTCTCGATTAGCCAAAGTGCATAAATATGAGACGTTTAACAATATCCAATCAATCAATCAACGAATAAAATGTGTGTGTTTGTTCCACTTCAAATCTTTTGATTTAATGATACCGAGTTATTTTACCTGATCCTTTGATTCAATAGTTGAACCATTTATGCTATAATTAAATCTAAATGGTGTTCTTGACTTTGTAAAGCAGATTTTTCCACTTTTTTGTGGATTAAGTTTCATTTTACTCTCACGCCACCAAGTATTTTTATTGTTCAAATCGGATGCGGAAAAAATTAAGTTTCGAGAAATCTTCCTGAAAAATGTGCAATATCGCATATTGAGGTGAACTTGGGGCAAAGCTTTCCACAGCGTATATTTAGAATACATTTTTTTTATCTATTGTTTTATGGGAAAAATGGAAGAAAAAAGGGCAGTCCCCCCAAGCCAAGGGTCTGAACCCTACCCAAAAAAATTTGTGATTAAAACAAGGCCCAAATGACAATGACAACACGGACGGAGATGATACAGAGGAGACGACCACACGGGGGGAACCCTTTCCCCCCAAATACGCTGGGGCGGGTTTTTGCCCAGCAGAGGCCTGTCCACCTCTTGTCGCCCCGCGCATCCTTAGTCCCTCCCTTCGTCTCGCCTAGCCAATTTGCAAATAGAGACGAAAGCAAACCCCCCAAAAAAAAAAAAAAAAAAAGGAGAACTTTTCTATTTTTTCCCTTTTTGTTGAAATCCTCCACTTTGGTGTAGGTGAGACGAAAAGCAATATCAATCAATACGACCACGATTGGGGGGGAACCCCTGCCCCCCCCACACGTTGGGTGGTTTGCCCAGCAAGTAGTCCCCCCTTTTTCCCCCCCATGTCCCTTACGTTCCCCCCCCGGAAAAGAAGATACATGGTGGTACCACATTTATGAAATTGTTTATTTTGCGGGCGTGAAAATCTAACTGTTAAAGCCCCAAATACTATAATACAATAATAAACCAGTGTTCGGTTACCCACGTGCAATGTTGGCTCAGGAGAAGACTGGGCCCCCAAGTCTGTTTCAACCATAGGTTTGTTCAAATTACAAAAGTTTGGCCCCAACTTATTGGGTTTTGGGCCTCCCCGTGGGGGAGTAGTGTATCCCAAAATAAGGCGAGTCGGGCCGGTGGGGTGGTGTTGCAGAGAGAGCTCTCGGAACTTTTTATCAACCCTTCTTCATTCACACACCCTTTATCATTTTTATTTTTTTCTTTTTTTTTTTTTGCCCCATACTTGGGGGCCCTATCTGCAACGAGTACTCCCCGTTCCCCCCCCATTTTAGCCTATCCTTTCTAACATCCTTTTCCCCTTTCCCATTAATCCCCTCGTTTCCCCTTATTTTCCCCCCTTTAAAAAAAAATGTGGTAATCCACAATTATTAAAAAAGAAAAGGGGGAAGTTCCAATACAATAAAATGGGCATGAAAAACTCTACTGGAGTGCTCTAAAAAAAACTTTAATAGCTAACAATCATTAGTAGCACTCAGGTCCGCATGATTGAGGCAGAAATTTTAAAGTTCAGAGCTTTCCCTCATTTTTAGTAAATATATAATTTTTGGGCCGTGGCCCTGAAAAAAAGGGGAAATTTTGGGGGATTAAATGAAAATGAGAGCAATGCACTTACCCAAGATTAAGCGGCGAAATAAAATGAGGGCGGGGCGGGCGGCATGGTGGTATTTAGGGTGTCACCAGAGAAAGGAAAAAAAAATACAGAAGCCGAGTTAAAAGTAGGAAGAGAGATAAAATAAAAAGGGGGGAAGGATCGAACTTAAGAGCTGTAGAAAGGGAAAAGCGAACGTTTTGTGAGAGTTTGGGAAAGGTTTTGAAGTCGGGCGACTGAAAAACGGAGATGAATTTGAGCATGTACTTGGCAGAGGAATATAGTTGAGAAATATTTATATGAGAATGCAAAGAAGAAAATTTGATTCTGCCCTTGAGTCCCAAGAGAACAAATTTCCCCCCTGTAAAGGGAGAGGGGTAAAATGCTAGGTCCCGATCAGAGATAACTGAACGGTCTAAGAGGGGAAAAGAGGGGGAACGGGGAGTCAAGTGACAACGAAAAATAAAAGGAAGTATTTATAACATAAAAAAACCTACAAACTATACTATTCAAAAAAGAACTTTGGCGGAACAATAATTAAAAACCCAGCGTAACCACCTCACTTTTTTTATAAAATATTAAAATAGGTTGTAACCTTCAAATTTGGTTTTAAAACCCCAATATACAGGGGTTCGAATCCGACGGGGTAAATTCAATTTATTTTTTAATAATTTTTTGAATATCTCTTTACAAGAGTCCTCAACGTTTCTAGGGAAGAAGATTTTTTTTATGTAGTGGTTTAAAACCCCCAAATACTCTAAAATTACTTGAAATTTTGGGGTTTGAAACCCGGCTTGTAATTATTTTGATGGCTTAATCGTTCAAAAATGTTGTAATAAGACATGACCCTGACAAACGGTTTATTGTTGGAACATTTTGGTAAAATTGTTTTACTCATTAACGAAGTATTTTTTAAAAGGGAAAAGGGCTTACTAACTCGGAATCAAAATTTGTCGGGAATTACATGTTTTTAAAAAATTTTTTTTTTCATTAAAATATTTTGGGATGAAAAAATGTGGGGTATGATCCATAACCTTAAAAAAAAGTGTGATTTGGGTATCAAAAGCGTCGTAGTAAAAGGTGATTTTAGTGTACAACATGATTGGACCATTGGCTGTTAAAAAAGGAAATCTTTTCAGAACATCATTTTCCTTATAAGGGGGTGGAAAGCTTTGATTGTGACAATGAAAAAAAAAATTATCGTCGCTCAAAATTAAGATTAGCACCTAGTCAGTGTTACATTTTTTGTCCCAAAATTTGCATAAAATAGCTGATGTGCGAAACGTCCAGTTCTCATCCCTTCGAATTATAACATCCGCTGACCTTATTAAAGAGAGGTAGGACATGCTTTTTTTAGGAAATTGCTGTTCCCCGGGCCAACTGACCCCACAGGTGTCGAAATTTGAACAAGTCACAAATGTGGAATTATAGGACCTACAGAAAACACATTTTAAATTTGGTTTTTTAAAAAAATTTATAAAAAAAAATAGTTTTCACGAATTTCGATTTTTTTTAAGAAAACCCCAAAAATTGCCCATTTTTGTGATTTTTTTTATGGTTTAAAAAAAATTTTGGAAAACATGACCACAGGCTGTCTATGTAGCTTTATTTAAAATTTGCAAAGTTTCATATACGTGGGATGCATTTTGGGCCCCGAGCGAATAGCTATTTGAAAACAGCCAAATGTTCCCCATTCCCCTCTTAACTGATTTGAGGCAGTATAACTTAAAAGTAGTGGACCCCTAACAATTACTACCCTGAAGGCCGAACCTGACACTGGTGACAAGAAAGCAGGGGCTAGCAACTCCCTAACCCGACATTTTGAACGTGGGTTTTTTAAAATATAATAGAAATTATGAAAGTGTGAATTAGTACTTAACCTTGTGTCCAATCCGCGGGGGAAAACCCCCTTTTTTTGTTTTAATTTTTATTCTTTCTGTTCCCAAAAAAAAAGTAAATGATTTATTTTGAATTGAAAGGTGACTCACACAAGCCTTTCCCTAGACGAGTAGTTTCACCGTAGAAATTATGAATGCGTAGGCCATGATGTAGGTCTGGGTTTTCCCTCCAAATCACCCATCACCAAATTTCATTGTTCTTGGCATGTTTTTATATTACTAATAATATGCTCGAACACTATACGGTTAATGAGACAAATAACAATTGGATTTTAAATCACAAGGGGTTACATACACATCACTTTTTTAATTGCCTGGGATACAAATTTAAGTTTTCAGAAAAACTTTTTTTTTTGATATAGAAAGGAGTCATTTTTTTCTTCGATGAAAACCTTAAACGCCATTTCAATATTTGTTTGCAAAAGGTTTTGGGAAAAAAAAAAACACTTTTGAACTTTTTAAATTTTTGGGAAAAGAACTGTCGGACCTCTCTGTAAAGAAGCAATGAATTTATTTTGGGTTAATTTTAGCGAAACAGTTACGTTTAACGTTTGGGTTTCAAGTCATTTCCTTGCATCATGAGAACCATAGTTTGGGTATATTTATTAGGTTTGGGGTTAAAAGGGTGGGTGTTTTTAAATTTTTTTGTGTGAGTGGGGTTTTATTTATTTTTATTATTTATAATTGAACGATAGGGGAGGGGAAAACAGTTCCCAAAGGTTTTTTCTAAAAAAAACGAGAAACAAAAAAAAACAAAAATGTGACGGAACGTGTGTGTTTTTAGCCTATGGTGGGTTGGGGTTTTGATTACCTTTGATTTTTCACCCCTTAAGTCGATTTTCACGTTAACCTTTTTGATAGGATATATTCATTTCCTTGAAGCGGGGACTTTGGCATTCATTATGTTTTCAGAACCAAAAGAAAAAAACGTGCCAAGTTTTATTCAAAATTGTATCTCCGATTTTTCCTATACAAAGTTTAAGGACATTTCAATAGTTAAAATAGTATGTAAGGATTTTAGGCAAAAAATTCCCAAATCCCCTTATTAAATATTTTCATGATAATTAACTGGCTTAACGTTTAGCGGCTTTTAAAAATAAAACGGTTTTGAAAGAGTTGAGAACAGGAGGAGGAATATTTTTTTTTTGATGATAATAAAAAAATTCAACATAAAAATCCATCCCCCTTGGGCCACATGCTAAACAAGAAATACCTAGTTAAACTAAAATCAAAACAAACATTAAATAAATCCCCAAAAAATAATTTTAGAGCATGTCACCTTATTTTAAAAAATCAAGTTAATGAGAAGCTATGAATTTTTGGGGAAATTTGCCGTCCAAAATACAGGAGGACATTCAAGCTATAACACAACTATTTTTGGGGGGGGGCATTTTTGACCAATATTGCTTGGGAGAATATGTTTGGACGTTATGCCCCGAAACCATTGCGTCAAACTTTGGGCTTACTTAAAGCATGCATTGTAAATTTAATACCACGTTTACATTATGTAGTAACTACGGGGGTAAATATTAAGGGGTTACCACTAAGTTCACACGGCAGGGATTCCCGTCGTATCGTATAGTTGTTTACTTTCGATAATACGACTGTTTGGACTAATTATGTCCCCTCTTGTTGTTTTTAGCTCGAACCCCCTCTGGTTGGCCCCCCTGAATAGGGGAGTTCACCCCTGAAAAAAAAGGGCGAGTTTGGGTCGTCGTCGGGGAACCCTTCCCTCCCATACGTTTGTAACGGGTTTCTGCCAGCACGGGCCGTCCAGTGCCACCCCTTGTCCCCCCGCGTCATTTTTTAGTCCTTTCCCTTTGTTTTGATAACCCAAGTTGTTTAATATAGCTTTAAGCAAATCCAACAATCAATTTTTGGTATTGAATAAACTCGGGACCCAAAAACCGCCAATCGCGATCTCAGCAAAGCGGCACGACCTGAGGGGGCATTAAAAATACTAAATTTATTAATTATTTAGTTAATTTAAAACCAAATGAAATTCATTTAAACAAATTTAATTTTGTATTTCAAAAATAATTTGATTTTTGAAATTTTCCTTCATTTTATCATATAATTTTATTATTTGGGAAAACAATAAATATATAGACGGACAAAAAAAATCTTTTAAACTTACAAGAAAAATGCGGCGCAATAGACCTAAGGGTTTTGAGCCCCCTAGTTTCCATGTCGTCGCCATATGAAGCGCTTTGTGTTTGCCGGCATCCTGCTTTAGTCACAGGACATGGGGTACGCTGAGTCATCCACAGTCATAAGTGGTTTTCAGCCAAAGTTTTGTGAATTTTTTTGTTGCTCACGGGTTTTTTGTCGTTCGATTGAGTTGCAGCTAACGTTAACCACCATGTGGGGCTTCCTCGGGGATAATGAGTGGTGGAGATGCATGCTATTTTTATACTATAAAATACTAGCGGAAAACCCAATCAGATGTTTCCCTTTGTTTCTATTGGCTAGGGAGGTGTTTTTTGCTTTTGGTAAGGTGTTCACCTACTTGTTTGTGGTGGTTCGACCACCCAAAACCTGCCATCTCTTTCCCCCGCGTACCCCTTAGTCCTCCCTTGTCTCGTTTACCCAAAGTTGCAAAAATATGAGACGTTAGCAAACCCCAACCCAAAAATCTGATCCTTCAAGCTGCACTACTGTTTTTTTTTTTTAAAGCTGGTTTGATACTTTTAGTCTAAGGCGTCCAATCCATCAGATCCTATTCTTGTTTATTTTTTTCTTCTGTATCCAGTTGTTGGGTGTAGTTCCTCTGAGGTAGTGTGTTCATCTGGCTTTGGGCCCAATGGAAAAAGTCCGATAACGTGCCCTGTTCCAATCATTTTCCCCCCCAACTCTTTGCCCCTTTTTCTTTGTACAAAGGGAAGAAAGCTTTTCCTTTTGGGACTTTGCCACTCCGGAGGGGTCTCTCACCCCCCCCTATCCTCGTTGAAAGCCTGCTAAGTCTCTCCCTTAACCATTTGTAAAAAGCCTTTTTGGTCAGGTCAGTAGGCGTCCCCCTAGGGGTTTCAAGCAATTCAGACAGAAGCTTTTGTTGGGGTGGTGAGTGAGTTGCAAGTGGGTATCAAATTAGTGGGGGTAGGTTTCCTTAGATGTGGGGCCCCAATGCCCCATCGAATTTTTTTCACAAAAAATACCCAAAAAAAAAAAAGTGATTTTTATTTCCACCTCCAGGGAAAATTTTAATTGTTGGGATTTTTGATGTAGCCCAAAAATTTGTGTAATTTTCTAATCCTGGGGAGATGAACCAAATTCGTCTTTTTTTCGAAGAAAACAGGGGGTTTTGATGGTGCAGATCTAATATCTTTTTTCCCAAAAACATCCATGAAGATATTGGCCACGACAGGTGGGGTGGAGACCCCCTACCCAAACCTTTCAGTTGTTGGAAAAAACTCGCCTTCAAACTGAAAAACTACACTTAAAAAAACCCTTGATTGGTCTCGAATCGTGGGGGAAGGTGGTATTTTTTTGCCGTATTTGAAGTACATCCACCCCTATCAGTAGGAACATTATAAAAGCAAAAAATAATCAAAGTGACAAGCAAATTGTTCTTCTAGTTCACTGATTTTATGATATCCAGAAAGTGGCTTGAATTTTTGATATAGATTTGGCTCTTTTACCGGGGTTTGAAGGAGTTGTCCATACACCGAGAAAATTGGGAAAGGGCCCATTGATGGCATCACAACGGTCTCAACGGGCCCGGTTTTGTGGTTCTTCGGTAACCGTATAGTCGGGTGCTACAGTTTCGTGGGGTTTGTGAGTTCTGCTACTAATTCGGATCCATAGGAGTTCCCAAGTAAGCCCGGGGATTTGTTCTCGAAACTTTTGGGTTGGGCCTTTTTTTCAGTTTTTATAAGTGAAGTGTTGAGTAACTCTTTAAAATTGGAGTTATATCAATAGACCCACTACTTTTGCATTGCCTTATCAGCTTTCAGGATAACTAGTCTTATTCCAGAAGTTCTTTCAAGCTTCCGTTACACTTTTTTAGGTGTTTGGGGTAGCTTCCCTTTTACTTTCCTTAGAACCTTGGCGGTTCTTTTCGCATTCTACTTTTCTCGTTTGGTAGAGGCGAATGGCTGCTTTCCACCCCCCCCCCAAAAAAAAGATATTTTTTTTGAAAAAGGGATTGAAGAAGGGGACTGCAAAATGAACCTTTTTAAAGCGCCGACTTGGCAGCCAAAGGAGTTCAACCTCGTCAGATACCACGGGTTCTTGAGTAGTCTTGACTTCATTCAGCTTTTGATCTGAAAAATCAATGCATCGGGGTCCAACAATCAAGTCCCCCCCCACGGGTCGAAACTTGGTTTCTCTTTCCCCAAGCATGCACAAGGTGTGTTGTTATAGAGGTGGTTGAAAGCCCATATGTCTGTGGTTATGACCGATGTTCCCAACGTTCCTCCCGCCGCCAAAAAAAAGGATTTTATCCAAATTACGGGACAAAACATACCCTAATTTTAGATGGTATTTGTAGAGTTGGAGGCGTTCCATCAGTTCAGTCCTAGTCCTTGGATTTTAGCTCTCAGCAGGGCTTTACTGGACGGGAAAGATTTTTCTTCCTCCTCCCCCGTGGTGATGATAATCTTAAAACCCAAAAAGGATTGTGTCCTGATCTTACATCTTAAACAGGAAAGCTAGCTGGCAGATCGCTTGGGCTTTTTTGTTGTAATGATGATAATGGCTTGGGGTGATGAAATTTTTCCCCCTAGAGGGGGAGGATAAAGTTGTGGCTTTCACGACCGTAGAATTGTTCGGTTGCTCAGGGTTATTTTGTCTTTTCGATGTGGAGTTGCAGCCAACGTTTCACCACCTGTTGGTGCTTCCCCAGGACTAAGATGTGGGGATTTTTTTTACGAGTCTTTTTTGAATTAAATTCAAAATCCCCCAGCAGGTTAGGGTTGGGGGAATTTAAATGAAATGTGATAGTTTTAAGGCAAACCTTTTTCCATCAGTAAGGGGTGAAAAAAAGGGACATCAAAAAGAAAATAAAAAGCTCAGGAGAATTTAAAGGAGCCATTAAAAAAGTGTTAAGAGGGAGGGGGGGGGTGGGTTTTTTTGGGGGGGCATTTTGGGAAAAGAAAGGGATATTAAATGTACCCCTTAACAAAGTATTAAAGGGGGGGGGGACAGCGGGAAAAAAGCATTGGCCCCTCAGGGGAGAGGTAGATGGTCATACCCCCACCAGCAAGGGGAGAGATCAATGGCGTGACCCTGTATGCTAGGGGGTCCATTAGGCTAGCCAAGCACACAATTAGGGAGTCAAATGCACCAAGTCGACAAGGGGAAAAAGCTATGCAAAGGAGCAATATATTTGGAGGTGTTGTATGGTTTTTAATTAAAAAATTTTTATAAATTAGAGTTTTTGCAAGGGGAAAATCAAGAAAAAAGGCATAGAGTCCTTTAAATTTGGGAGTAATAAGAATTTAAAAAAGGGAGGGAGATGTTAAAAATAATAAACTAGAAAAAGTTTCGCTAAGGGTTAAGGGTTTAGGGATATTTTTTTTTTTTTTAAGTTTGGAGGTTTGTCATTTAAAAAACATTTTTCATAGGAAATAAAAATTAAGAAATGGGAGAAAAGGAGGTTGGGAGAAAGTGAAAAGGGGGTTGAGGAAATCATTCCCCCCCTTTAAAAATATTTTTAAGGAGGTAAAAAAAGATGACTAAACGGGATATTTTGAATACTGTTACAGAACTCAAGAGGGAGTTTAGATGTTTATTTAATAAAAGTATCATCAAGAGGGGATTATAATGTGGAAAAGGAGGGGGGGAGAAGAGATCATTTTTATCACTTTAAGAGTCAGAGGGGAAAGGGGGGGGAAATTAAAAATCATTTACAAATTAAGAGTTTTAAAAATGAAAAAAATTTTTAATAAATTGGAGAAGAAGAGGGCAAATCTCGGTTTTTTTTCACAAATTTCCTTTTGTTTTTTGGAGGGACGATGTTTTTCCTTTCGGGTTGTTTGGGAGGGGGGTTTACAAAAAATCCTTTTTTTAAAATAAAAGTTTTTTAATATTTTTGGGGTTATTAATAAAAAGGGGTTCCTGGTGGGGTAGGTGGAAAAAAATTTTTAATAATGTTTTAATTTTCTTTGGAGAGTCTTTAAAAACACGAATGAAGAGAGCTTTTTAAGCATTCAAAAAATGTGGAGTAAATAAATTGGGGAGAAAAAAAGGGGCCTAGAAAATGTCGGGAAGGAATTTATTGTAAAATTTAAATTTTAATTTTTTTGAGGTTTTTGTTTTCGAGAACGTTTTTACAAATATTATGGTTTTTAAGGATTTACGAAAGCCATTATTACAAATTAAAAAGATTTTTTGTAAGATTTTTTTCTGAAGGTTTTGTTTATTTTTTCCTGAAGTGACCCAATTTGGTTGATTCGCAAATTTGCGACAGATTTGGGGGAATTGGGGTTTTTTTTGGGGAGGTTACGAAATTGGGGAGAATCATGATTAAAAGGATTATACAAAAGAGGGCTGAAAGGCTCCCTTGTGGGGCACCAGCAGGGGAGAAAAGGAGAGAAAATGAATTTAAAAATTTTAACTTTAGAAGTACGATTAGAAAGGAAAAATGGAAAACCAAAGCGTAAATAAGTAGGGGGAAGTTTAGATGTTTATGCAATTTTTACAAAATCCATTATGGCCCAAAATGTATCGAAAATTGTTTTGACATCCCTTTAAAAACAGGGACGGGGGAAAACCTAATTTTTATTTTTTGGAGAGAAGTTGTGGGCGCGAAGTAATTGATCTTTTAATTTTTTTTGGGGGAAATCTGCTTGTTATCAGGGAGAAGGTATTAATATTTAAAATAAGGAAGGGACGATTAACTAGTTTTTTCTAAAAATTTTACATAGGTTGGAGAAGGATATGGGCGATAATTAGAAGGATCAGTTTTTTTTTTTTATGTTATTTTTCATGATAAAAATTAGCTTTTAAATTTAGGGGTACATAAAACCCAAAGGTAAGGGAAAAAGTTATACAATGTACAAATTAATTCTTCATTTATTTTTTGGGGTCTTTTTAAATAGACCCTAAGTAATGTTTTTGGCCGGAGAAGTATTACTGGGAATTAAGTGACGATTAAAATTTACGTGGGAATTGCAATCAAAGCGGATTTGTTTGATTAATTCCCCTAAAGAATTAATGGGGTAAAAAGTTGGGCATTGTTTGAAATATGAAATTTACTAATTTAAAATTTTAAATTTAAAAAAAGGAAGGAGTTGGGAATTTTGGGGGACTGAAGATAAATGGGTTCTAAAAATTTCGAAATTTTATCTGTTTGAAATATTTTTGTTACAGGATCCCAAATTTGAGTTGCGGTATATTGGGGTTTGGTCGATTTTTTTAAAAAGCTTTCAGAAACTGAGGTTCTAATATAGAAGAATCAATTTTTTTAGCTTGAGACGGAGGTTTTGATTTTTAAAGTTTTAATTTTAGTTTGTATTTTTTTTTAACAATTTTACAGTTGTATAGTAATCAGGGTAATGTAATTTAACATAGCTTTCGTTTCTTTTTTTAAGTTTAAACAAATTTTTTATTAAAGGGGGGGAAAGGGTTTTTTTGGGGAAAAAATGTTTTTTTTTGGGATAGCATTCTTTTTGCAAAATTAAAAGCCCAAAAATTTTAGTCATTATATAATTTATTGTTGTATTTGGAGGGAATATTAGGTGGGAGTAAAAGGGAAAAATTGTTTCCCGATATAGTGCCCCTCAGATTTTTTTAATCAGTTAATTGATTTTATTTAGGATTATAATAATAAATTTTTTTTGTACTTAATGAAAAAAAATTTGGGAAAGATCTGATCCAATATCATCCCAAGATTTTGGGGTTTGGAAATTTTATCTTTTAAAGATTTGAAACAAAAAATTAAGGGGTGGATTTTTAGTTTAGTGAAGTGGCAGGCGACGGGGTGTGGGGGGTAAAAAGTGATTTAAATTTTTTTTAAAAGTATGTAAGGAGTCTCAAAAAAAAAAACCTAATTTTTTTTTTAATATTGTCATTTAATTTGGGGGGATGAGATTAAAATCCCCCCAAGGATGTACCTTTTACCTGGGGCAAAAAGACGAGCAAAGTTTTTTGGAGGGATTTTAAATTAGTGAGGGTTGTGTGGAGGACGAATAATTTTTTATAATTTGTGTGTGATGGAAATTTTGAGGAATTGATAATTTTAAGTTAAAGTTGTAAAAAAATCAAAAGAAAATAAAGAGGGAAGAGTTTTAGGGGTTTTTTCTTTTTAGCAATTAGAGGTTTTCTAATTAAAATAAGGGACCCAAAATTTAGTGGAGGAGAGTAACAGTTGGAAAAGAAGTGTAATCGGGATTTGGTAAAAAGGAGGTGTGTGAAGAAAATTTGTTTCGAATACAAATTTCATCAGGGGGTTTGGGGTGTTAACTATTTTAAAAAATTATCTTTTTTTGCCAGAAACTTGAAAAAAAGTGAATAAAATTTTGATGAATTTGTAATGTTTTTAAAGGATTTTTAGGTGTATTGTAGAAAAGTTATTATCATGTAAAAAATAATAATTGTAATGATAGAATTTAAACAGAAAGAGAGAATATGAGGAACAGACACAGAACCCCACATCAAGCGATGAAGGTAAAGTAGTGAGGAAGAAGTGAGAACTGTATCTGTGTGGGGAAGAGGGCAATAGGTAGGTAAGTGTGATGGATGTGGAGGGCGAGTATTGTAATTTGGGGCTGGTAGAAGGAGAATATTTTTGTGATGGATGGAGAATTTTTTGACCATCGTTTTTTCATATATTATTGTTGAAAAACCCAAACAATTTTTTGTGGCGATTTAAGGCTTTTGCTAATTTAGGAACTACTATTTAGGGGTAGATGTAAAGAACATTTGAAAAAACACAAGAAAAAGGAAATTAAGGAGGGAAATTTTTTTTTATCTTTTATTTCAGGTAACAAGGGGGCAGTAGGAAATAAAGGAGGTGGTGAAGTGAAAAAAGAAAGGTGTGTGTTAGATGGGGAATGATAGTGATTGGGGAGATGGGTAATTTTTTGTGTAATTTTTTGTATTGGGGGGGGTCGGTAGAAAAATAATAGGCCCATTTTTGGTGGAAAAAAGTCGTTTAGGATAAAATTGGGGAGGTGGGTACTGTGATATGGTTTTTATTTTGGAAACAGGTAGTACAAAAAGGGGGATGATGGTTTTTTAGTTGTGGTTTTATTAGGAGGGTGTAGGTATTTTTTTGTGGGTGTTTTCTTTGCAGTGAAAGCAACGAGAAAAGGGATTTACAATTTTCTCGTATGACCGAACAATTGGGATTTAGGGGAAGGTTTTATGTTATTGTTAGGGAGACGGGTTTAATCTATACTTACGACCCCAGCAGTTATCAATTAAAAACTGTGAATTGTTAAGGGTCTTTTTTTTAAAAAAGTCGTTTAAATGTTGTAGGACGTTCTTGATTTTCGGAAAATGATTTATTTTTAGTTTCGGAGATGATTCAATAAAGCATTTAAAAAATGGGTGATCAATGTAACATAACATTATGATGACCACGTTCACATTAGGCGAGGTGGGGGAAAGAAGGGGGTGGAGTTGAAGTAGGTATAGGGTAGGAATATAAAACGATACATAGAATCAGAAACCCAAAACAGTTTTCAGGGACTGTGAGAAAAAATTTTTTTAATTCAGAATAGTTGAAAATTAATTGTAGTGTTCTTGTCGGAATTATAGAAGTTAAGGGGTTGGGAAAATAGGCAGTCGATGAGTAGCAAGTATTTGCTTAATGAAAAAAAGGGGGAGTTTGGTTTTTTCGTTTTTTAAATACGAGGAGGGAACTAAAGTGGTTATTAGAGGTGTAACAAAATTTGGGAAGGAGGTTTGGGGGGAGGTGTTATGGAAAGGGAAAAACAGTTGGAGACAAGGTTGTTGAATAGAAATTGGGAAAAAGAGTTTTGGGAATCGACAATGGTCTATCAGTCAACCTTAAAGGTATGTTTTGAGACAATGGTCTATCGGCAACCTAAAGGGAGCTTTGAGACAAAAGTATGAGGATGGGGAGGGGGCAACAATGGGGGGAGGGAAAAAAAGATATGGGGGCAGCAATAAAAAGGGGATTAAAGGGGGGGAGGTTAGTAGAGTACTTTTCTTTTAAAATTGGATTTAAAATAATGATAATCATTTTAAAATTTTTTTTTTATAAAAAGAATTATATGTTTGAGCGGGAAAAGTTTAGGAAAACAGGTGAAGATTTGGGGAAGGAAGTGTGGGGGAGAATAGTGGAGTGGGAGAATGTGGGTGTATGGAAGAAGTGGGGGGGCAAGGGATTTACATGGGAAGAAGATTTGGGATTGATTCCTTTGAAATTGTCTTTTTTACCAAACTAAATTGTTTAGGGGGGGGGGGAGGGGGGTGGGGGGAAGGTTTACGGAAAAAAGGTAGGGATGGTCCCTTTCTTTAGACATGGGATCTGTCGTAGATTTAAAATAGTCAAATTCAAATTGATAAAAAGTTTGTAAAAGGGGGGGGGGGGGGGGGAAGGAAGGGAGGGTTTATATATAAAATGTGGAACGAGAAGTGTTTGGAATTTAGTAAAAAAATTATGTTCAAAGGGGTATATGTTTTTTGATTGAGGAATAATTTTTCATTGCTTAATGGGGGGGGGGGGGGGGGTGGGATGGAAACCCAAATTTGTGATTGGGGTAGTGGAAAATTTCTTCAGTAGGGAGTGGTATGTTTTGTATGGGCAAAGACATAAATTTTGTGATGTATCGGGGAAAAGTGCAGGACTAAATCAGAAAGATTTTCGGTCTATTTCTTTATTGGTTTGAGTATGAAAAAGATTTGGGGGGAAGTTTATCAGTGAAGGTGATGAGGGATGGGGTCAATCTAGAAGTGAGGGTTAAACGAGTTTTTTTTAATATTTGAGACTAGTTGGTTTTTTTATTTGAGGAAAATGATCATGAGAACACAACATTTTTTTAAAGAGTGAAGTGGGGGGGTTTAGGTAATATTTGGGCTAAAATTTAGAGGGGTTGTAGGGGAGTTGTTTGATAAATTTGATTTTTTGTATAAATCTTAGACTCATAACTTTTTTTAAATTTTGCTAGTAACACTGGAGCCATATTAGGTAAAATTTTACGGGGGGGTTACGTTGGAGGGGATAGCAAAATAGAAGAAGGGGGGGGGGGGGGGAATATTTCGAGGGGGAGGGTGGATAACGTAGGGTGGGAAAAAAATGGGTAATAGGGAAACGGGGAACAATTTTTTAAAATCTTGGTTGTTTGCTGAGGTTTAGATATCGATTGAATTGTGGCCCCAAAAGGGGATGGACAGTGATTGATTGAGTCGCAATTTAGGGGAAAAAAAAACAGTATAAAATTGGGCTATGTTAATTCCGTTTACGGGGAAAGGAGGTTTTTTTTTGGAAAAAAAGGGGGCGGAAGGAAAGAGGGAAATCTTGATGTTAAAGACAAGCATCAATAGATTTTTTCATAGAGGGGAATAAAGAAATTTATCTATTTTTTTGCTTAAGGGGTGAGCGGTTTTTCAGAAGGGGGGGGGGATGCATTTATGGAAAAGGGGGGGGAGATGGTGGGAATGGAAGGGGAAGTAATTGATTTGATTGAGCACGTAAGCCCCAACTTCATCAAACACAAAATCCTCATTTTTACAGTCTAACATATTTTAACCCAAAATTTAAAAAAATCTATGATTTAAAGAAGAAATTTACAAGCACAATAGATTCACAGCATAACACAAGACAAGCAAACAACATACACACTAATTTTCTCAAGCGCCA